>MU837123.1:11192-84231 GCA_029603245.1 Rhizopogon salebrosus TDB-379
TGTTCTTCTGCTTTCATCACTGTCTGTTAATTGGTGGTTTTGGACCTGGACATGGTTGTAATTTCGACCTCTAGCGGCGTGCTGGAGACCTGGAGGAGATGATGTCTTGCTGTCGAGAACTCTAATGCTGCCGTATGGGAGATAGCGCACCGCTGTGCACCGAACTTATGTGAAGGAAGCGACGCCCATGGTCGAGACCGTTCGCGCTCTTTCTTTCAGCCATCCGAATCGATATACAGCATACCATATAAAATTGACACATCAGTGACGTCCTGTCCTGAGCGCTGAAGAAGGAAACACGACATGCGTGAGTAGATCAAATTTCACCCTGCAAAGAGCGTGAAATAGAATCGATGATGCAAATAACGAACGTCACCGTAAATTGACTATCGGAATTGATAAGATTCTTCAAGAGGTTGAAAATTAACCGTAATGTGTGCTTCTTTTCTTACATATCCGAAAACTGGCGAGGGGTTGATCACAAGACCTTGGAATACTTATTCAAATAAGCACACATACCTCCACCGTTTTCATACCCTGCGGCGGCCAACAAGTTTTCTATAGCACAATGTGAATGAGTACCGTAAATTAGAGCAAAAATCAAAACATCTCTCTGACGGAGAATCGAACTCCGCTTTCCCGCGGGCTGCTTTATGACAGGCGGGTGTACTGACCGATATACTATCAGAGATGAAAAATTGCCAACGTTAATTTCTATAGAATCACGGTGGCTCACCGTGGGTGATTTGTGCCTGTTTACCAACACCTTTAGTTTCTAGCAAGGCCAAACAAATGCTAAACAAGCAACAAAACAAACACCTCTGGATGCAGCGTTATGCCACGGGACTTTACTATTTCCTAATACCTGTAGCTGGCCCTGTTCGTAACAGCCGTGCTCATCCTATTCGCCGGCGGTAACTTGAACACTGTGCAACCTCGACAATCTTGGACAGGTGCATGAATTGGGACAACGGGCCAAGTTCCCATTGCGCGTGTTGTATCCGCTGCATGAGAGGCAGCGAGGCTAAAGATCGAGGTCCTGACTAGTCCTAATTCCGGAACGAAAATTGATCTCCAAGGGAACTGGTAAGTGCTTCAAAGTCCGGCACTCACGTGGGCACTGCGACTCCGGACTCGACGCAACTTGGGACTCGACGCAACTCGGGACTTGACGCAACTTGGGGCTCGACGCAACTTGAGCGACGTCGACTCAGAATTAGCTTGTAGCTACTGGGTACGCTCAGACCGTCATCCTCTAGTAGTAGGCACAGCCTCTAGACGTACTTACCCATAGGATCATTGTTCTGAATCAACATTCATGGCTGCTGGCGAGATGCAAGCCACTGCGCAACCTTCATGAATAAAGCTATATATGCTACCATTTTTTTGACAAGTGTTCTGTTAACGATAACAATCCAATGAGAAATGTTTTTTGGGATGTGACGACTTACACCATGAAGCGTACAAGGACGTTCAATGCTAGTGGTCTTCAGTGCTGAGCGAATCTCACGAACTCCTCAAACTAGTATGTGTAGTCCACTGTATCTGACAAACTCAACTGACGCATCCACAGTAATTCATGCTATCTACATGCTTGCTTCTATTACAAGTGGAGGAGGGGGGATTACTATTCTCACAGACGTGGTTCCACCACTGCCTTAAGCCAGGTATTGTATACGTCCTTCCTTTTAATATTTTATGGGCATCTTAGCCACGATAGACTCTTAAAAAGAAGTCACAGCACTCTTCCCTTCTTCTGGAGACTACGTTGACCCATGAGAACGCCCTTTTCACTTCGTTGGAACGTCAAGCATTTTTGCTACATTCAGGAATGTAAATGAAACCATGCACTTCTCCTTCTAGCATTCCTCCATTGCTGATATCCTGCATAGGGACTGGATAAATGAATTCGACTCGACTATTCCATTACCGGCGGGTCCGGTGGATACCGGAAATGGCCTTTGGCGTAGCGGTCCTCGTGACCCTTCGGGCGATGGTGCAGCAAACTCCTTTACCAGGCTGAAGCTTCAGCTAACAGATTGATCAACCTAGCTTCTCCTGAAGGTATGCTGATCGCGGTTACTTGCTTCAGTTATCAGTATGCAGGAGCATGGACAGGAGGTCTCATTCGTTCAAGTGGTTCATGGCCATTCCCCAGCTCAAGTTGGTGATACTCTCCTACTTCTCTTCCATGTCTCTAAGCCATGCATATTGTGTTCGCTATCTTGCACAGAAATCAAATTCAGTGCTATTTCATCCTCAAATGTGTGCCCGCATCTCTTCCTCTTTTTCATATCGCTCTCTTTCATTATTAATTCTAGTTTCTATGGAGAGTGGAAAATCACCGATTGGCTGAGATCGAACTATTGCCTTCGCAATCCGAGTAGCTAAAAATACACATTCAATGGACATGTTTGCTGGCGTCCTTTTAGGCATTCCACACATTCAGGTGAGCGGAAATTATGTTCAGGTCACGGGTTCAGACGTTGATAGTTACTCTGTCATGGAGGCTCAACGTGCTTGGCGTTGAATAAATGAGCATATTTACCGCAGGCGCTTGGTGAGACCCTGCGCTATGTTATTGGGAATCTCCCGAACATCTTAGTAAAATAGTCACTACGTCGGATTCAATTTCTTGTCGACATGTTTGGATTTCGGAACCTTTGATATGATATTGACATAGCGGCCAAGAGAAAAATAGCGTAAGGAAGCAGAAGTAAGGTTTGTGCTCTTCACATCGACAATGACACATCAACTACATTCAACCCGGTTCTAAGCTCTTCCCCAGGGTATCTAATTGTACATCGAACGTCCGCTACCATGGAGCACTCCTACACATACAACACAGTACTAACTTTTCAATGAGTACAGGCCACATAACCAATGACAGGTCGTGACCCACCATAAAGATTAAACTTGTTGGGCAGCAGCGGTGGCAATGAGTGCACGTCCTTCGGGTCCGTGAACCACATCCGTAAATGCCAAATGACATGCCTCTGAGGATCTGATATGCGCACGAATGAGATCGCGACGGCACATGATTACTCCGCACATGGAGCAGCGTGCTTTGACACCGAGGTGGGTAAGGATGTGTCTTGTCATGTTACCCCTCTGCACTGTCCTAGAGCAGGTGCCCCATGTGCAGATGGTATCAACGTTGTCTGGACCAGTGATACCGTGTACTAAACGCAGGTGGGCGGAAATTGCAGTGGTCGTTCCTTCCACAAACAATGCGCAGGGATTCTCCTGCAATTTACACTCATACACTATAACTGGTTGACCGGTTTGTTGCACATGAACAAGGGTCTCTGGAGCCAGATGAATGATATCAAGAGACATCTATGCAGTTGTCGGGGGAATAGACGGATGTGCTATACTGCAGGTCAGCAACCAGATGTTTGGAGACAAGGTCCAACACACAAGAAAGTTAAGGATCAAAGAACCTCGAATATACCGAGTAGAGAGCTGAGTGATTTGACATTTCCTGTTGGTCATATTATATAAATCATCTGTTAGAGAGCACCATTCCCTGCGTCATCTTTCGGTACAAGACGGAACTCGTTGAATACCACCACCTGAGCTTTCCTGCAAAGGGACATTAATTGGGAGATGAACATCAACCGTTCGTCACGGAAACTGGGGGGGAAGATGGAGATCGAAATTCCCAGCATTTTCGTAGTGCTGTATAGGAGATTGAGGATCAAACCATTTGGGCATTAGTTCAAAACTTAGTGATAAGGCCTAAATGAAAACCCGCACCATGAAGTGGTTAGCATAGCAGTAATCAAAAGCTAGTTCAACGGAATATCATACCTCCTGATCGCGCCCATTGAGTCAGTGTGAGATGGAGATATGATGGACGTTCCACCAAACCTTTGATAGCTCCTCAACAGCTTCATAACCTTTCTCAAAAAATTACATCATATCTTTGTACATTTTCTATATGATTCCGATTTCCCCTAATTTTAAGTACTGTTGTGCAATTTGCACAGGAGGAAAACCGAAAAAGGTCCCACTGCTATTTATACAATTCGCGCAGAGAACACCGCGTGTTCAAATTATTTGCCTTTACCGGACACATCTTACAGCTTCACGGGAAGCAATATCACATATAAGGTCTGCCGCTGGAGATGAGGCGAAGTTATGCCACAGTCGCATACGCCGTTCAGCGCATAATTACACTAGAAGACTTGATTTTTTCATTGGCAATACACAGGGGCCCCTTGAAGAACGGTCCGATCCTCGCACAATGATAGCAGTTTATGTAACTTTACCATCTTCGACCTGTGTCGCCTGCTTGATCGGAGGAAAAAAAGCCCAAGTTAGTTGAGACGCAATGAACTCAACGTACCATTCAGAATCAGGAGAGTGGCACAACGCCATACAGCGCCACACAGCTAACACGGTGTCACGCTGCTGTGTCGTGCAGCCGAAATTCATGATTTGGATTCCTATCAGGTCTGATGATCCTTGGACCTTCGGTAAGAGCAGCCAACGAGGTCTCCCCCTGCACAGTGCTGTAGCTAGTAGCATACACAAATCCTTAATAAGACTTGATTGTTACTATCCTATAATTTTATATACACGTAAATCAAGCACCTACATGATGCTGCAAACTCGTTACTGTGTGCACTGTGTCATGCTGCATAACTATTGGTGCTACACAAAACTTAGAGTTTTGCTGCCGGGGGGAATCCATGAATCCTTGACATTTAACTTCTTAGCAAGGCTATTCAAGGCTTTCTCGCGGGAAGTCGCTTTCTAAAAGCACTGATCGTCAAAATAGGTTAACATGTCATTTTGTGATAATGTCACAACATTGCACCATCGCAACGTGTAAGACTTCTTCATGTTCCTTCTTCAATCACAAAAGACTCTCCCATGAGAAGGGTCTTCAGCATTGTGGCGTTTGCGCTGGTTGCCGAGATAGGCTCAGCCAGTTTTACCAAATTGTGGATCACATTGTGGCGTCGTTATCCAAATCAAATTGCCTGACTTTGCACTCTGCACAAGGTAGTACACTTACTGTATTCTGGGACGAGCATGGCCATCTTCACCCGCGGACATTACAATTAATGGCAGAAATGTACCGATTTCTTCCGACTTTGAAATATCAATGCGCTGGTAATCAGGATCATGATTTCCGTCCTGTGGCAGTAATTTCATATTTATGTAACTTACGAACTAAAAACTGTAAGAGACTCGTCTCCTAACAGGTGATTTTGTGAGCGGAGAAGCAACGTAATCGTGGATTCAGCATTAGAAGGTCGTCATACAGATGCCGACCTCCTGAGACTGTACCTTATTATGTAAGCTTAACTTCAAGTGTTTGAGTTTGCATCATGATCACCGTGTGCCATCACAACACTTATTTCTCCCGCTAAGCGCTTGTCTGTGTTTTACAGCTGTTTGCAAATATGATGACAGTAGGCACTTTTTGGGAAAGACGAAGAAAAATAATTATTCCTATGTAATACTAGCGTCTCGTCTCTCCCCGCAATCGTGTATCGCAATATCAGTCAGGATGTCAAACCTACAGCCATGTACCTTCATGAGCATCAGCTCCTCTCTCTTGAGAACATAAAGAGCATATATGCAGGTAGGTATACGAACTGTGATTGTACCAGGCTTTCTCGAGGCCTCGATGAGAACCTTCACTGCTAGAGCCTTCATTTTCAGTACGCATTCGAGTAGATGTTCATATTACGATTCCTTCTTCAGTGATAACGGTGAGGTCTGGCGCCGTGCTGCCGTGAATGTGATTCTGTAGTCGTCGTAGGCAAGCTTCTTTGGTTTCAGTGCTTCGGAAATGCATTTGAGGACTTGGGCTTTGAGGGTTGTCTCTAGAGTTCATAGAGTCGGTGGATATCGAGTTGTTTATCATGATGATGATTTAGTGTAGCGCCACGACAATGATTTGGTTTAGATAATTTATTTTCTTCTTCTTTCTCAAAAGGTATCTACTGTCATCATATTTGCAAACAGCTGTAATCGGTTTCGCATTTTGTTGTGAATATAAATTTGGACGGTACCCGTTGTACGACACTACGATTCAGTGATGAAGGCAAGCGATAGGGGTGAGCGTTCTATATCATCTATTTCGGCTTATTGCGTGCATCCTTAAGTACTATATTGACGCTCCGCTACTCATCATCTCCGGCTACTCCGCTAGTTATAGTGCATGGGCCCCATCGTCTGGATTTCATCATCATGATATAGGCAGTTCATGTTCACGGATTGGACATTCATAACACATTTCCTCTATATCTTGCTTACCAAATTGTTTCAAGCATTGGAGTTCGGCAAAGGGACTGTCGTAAACATAGGAAATACTTGCACAAATCAAGACACAGTGCACAAACAAATAATTAAATATAACACGACGTGGGATACAGCAATTTAGCTTTCGATCTTCAGCCTCTGATCAGGCGTTAAACGCCGTGAATTTCGAATAATAGTCGATGGCAATCCCTGCGCACACCAAGCTTGCTCCGTGACGGTGTGCCTGACATAATTAATGACGACTTTCTCAGACAGGAAAACTGAAACTTACAATGAATTTTCTCCGGCTGTCTTCCGGATCATGCGGATTGAATGTCCACACATGCCACAGGCAAAGGAGAGTGGGAGCAGCAGCACCGACAACGTAAAAAGATAAAAGTTGATCGTTCATGAAGCCCGCATAGGTGATCGCCAAGAAGAAAATAGCGACAACAATACTGAGGCCGCTGCGGAGGTTTTCGCCGAGACGGAGTGCCACAGACTTTACGCCCGCCTTCATGTCATCTCGCATGTCCTGGCGCATTGTTTGTTCAAGGGTTATCGGACATAAAAGTATATTTTTTCTCACCTGGCAGCCGTAAATAGTGTCGTAAATAGTCATCCAGCTACAGGAATAACATCGTCAGACAAGAAATAATGCATCGTGGACTATCTTACCAAGTGTAAGCGATCACACAAGGCCCAATTACGCCAAAATCAAACTGACCTGTCGTAGAGGCCCATCCGATCGGAACACCCAATGAAAACGCGAGTCCTTCAGTGCCAAACTTAATCAGGCAAATGTGCGGATATGGATCAGTACCAAGCCACATACCAAGGAATATGGATGGCCAATTTATCCACCGCTTCATGAGAGGGTATAATGTGCATAATACAGGTATCCCGATCAGGCCAAGGAGGAACCTGCAAACACCTCAGACATATATTCGAGGTTCAAGACAAGCAGACGAACGCGTTGGGGTTCGCGAAAGAGAGTGACCAGATCACGATGGCGGTCCATAAAAATAGGAGGATCGAGCCTTCGACCATGCTAACGTCTCCGGAAGCAATAGGACGTGTTTTGGAGCGTTCTGCAGACAGTGAGCACCGGCGGAAATTATCTACCGCACTGAATAGTATTTACCAACTTCACTGTCGAAGTCACGATCGAGCATGTCGTTAACAACACAGGCCCCACTATGGATGGCCACGGAGGTAAATCCAAACATCAACATCTGCCCCGCGAGGCGCGTAGATGGCATGTTGGAGGAATATGCAAACATCAAGAGCCCCCATGCTTGGGATTTATCAGCATAAAGATCTCCGTGAGCACACTACGAGCTTACCGAATGGCCAGAACACTGTGTCCGTTCCCAGAGGGAACCAATGAAGGCGGCAAAGCTCGTAGTAGAGTCTGAGTTTCGAGAGCATGAGGTATCTTAAGGCGAGATGAAGACTTTATTGTGAGCCTTCACCTTTATATGCGCTCCCAAAGAGCAGAAAAATCACCGCCTATACATGATCACTGGCTAATCGCAATCGCCAAGTAAATGAGCTTACGACAATAACATGCGACAATGTGGATACTGACATATCATATGATTTTCGTATTTTGGGGCCTCCGTGGTATGGTAAGTGAAAGAAAATTACATCCGCTCCGCTCTCACTTCGCTTGTAAGAAGCGTCATTATCTCTCTGACCTACATGAACGTGACAGATATCTGCCTTGTATTCAGAACAACGCGTTTTACTGGGAGGAAGCCAGTCTGGCGTATGCTCTCCAAGAGCAGTACATCGTCGAGCAACTATACGTATCGCGATTCGCCAGCTAGTCGCAGTCGCCGCGTAAAGGTGCGATAACATTCAACCTTGCGGATACTCGCATGTCAGACACTTCTCAGTTTTTAGGGTTTCAGTGGTGTAAGTGTAGCCAGATTAAGGGGAAAACTTGCACAGCTGGCAATCGTGACGCTGGTACATATGTACCACAGGTTTGTTTCGGATGACATTGTCACTGGCACCGGAAGAAGATGAAGAAGTTTGAGTCGGCAGCCACAGCCGCAGGCACAATCCCAAACTATGAGGCACGATCGACTGGGCTTGCCTCATAGATGTAATTAATGCTGTCATTGCGGGGGTATGGCCCATCTCTTCCGTTGCTAAAACTGTACTGTATTCTAGAACATAATGCTTGCGATGTCTGCTGTATCGTGACTCCAAGAATCAATCAATTTTTGTTTCCTTCCGAAATCCATACTATATAGTCCTTTACGCTTTTGAACCCACATCTCTAACGCGTGGGTGTTTCTATTGTATATGCACGGCGTACTCCAGTGACTCCACCGCGATAGCGATGCGCCGAGCCCCCTGAATCCGTGTGACCCCGGGTAAGTGGAGAAGCGACGTGTCACTCCGTGGAGCTCCGGTTTAGTAAAGACGTGAGGGAATCAACACCGGTTTCTGCTCTTGCATGTCTTTCCCTCCGTCATCCTTCTCTAGTATCCTAGTACAGCGAACCCCGTCTCACAGGCTGTTCAAATAAGAACCGAAGCTACGCTGGGCAAACGTCACAGGTACATATCATATCTTAGCAAGGTCAATGATTTGTGCTACGCGTATCGCTGTGCACTGACATTATGACGAAAGGGGTTTCGGAGCTCAAATAAGGAAGTCATGTTGCCGACAAACAATGGAGCAACATGTGTCATTTCGTAAAAGAAAGAAATTGGCAGCCAAATTATAGGTGTAGGTCTCCATGGAGTATTAATTTAAATCGATTCAATTAAATAAGGAGAGAGAGGAAGACGTTCTAGTTTAAAACGTTCCATCGATTTGCAATGAACTCGGTGTTCTGATGCATGGAGATGAGCTCAACATACATAGACCCAATAAATAACGAAAATGGTGAAATAAAAAGGACTCTTTGGCGTGCTGTGCCTTCGAACCATTCTGTATCATGTCTCCTTCCATAATTATCCTTGAATAGTATGTTTTTAGTACGTGCTGAGTGGGCCCAGCGGGGGTGTATTCCAGAGGAATTGGACTCATTAGTCCTCACTTGCACAAATTCAAGACTCAAGTAAATTATATTCATGTAGTTACATGGAAGGCTTCTTCCAGAACACACGGCGTGTGATGCTCAGGTCGGAGCCTGGTGGATCAGAGGACCTATGAGAAAAATATATTGTCTTGTGTATTCTTATAAAACACTGTACGAAACATATGTCGTTGATTTCCTCTCTAAAAGCAATATATCTCTATAATATGAGATCCTAAGCTCTGTTCCCGCGGAACCAAAAGGCGTGAGTAGGTACAATTTCGTATTGGAATGTGAAATAGGCCTGCATTGAAATCCTGCCCTATCATTTCTCCTTCGTGATCCTCCTAAATGATGTGCTCCTCCTCCGAGTCGCTTTTTATGTCATCCTGTCCCTTCCCTTTTATCCGTGATCGACCAGGACGAGATAAAATGTTTATGGTCTACGTACTCTCCTGCATGGCATAATCATAAAAAAAAGATAAACAGGTAATAGGAACGAACAACGCGAGATGTCTGATGAACAACATATGTAGTAGGACTACAAAAACGACAAAGGGCTGCTTAGAAGGATTTCATGGCATCTAATCTTCAAATGCTTCCTCGAAAGGTTTGTCAACATTCGCACCTGCCGCTGACTTCGTTTTTGACTCGCGTGCAATGTGTCCACACTCCCGAACCCATATAGCCCTGACCTCCTCTTCACGTACATTGCCATCAGAAGAGCCATCAGTGACACGAAGACCACGTAGGACTTCATCTGTGCGAATAGTCTCCGTAAGCTTGATGTCTTGACTTGCTGCAGCTCCCTTCACCACTCCAAACGATGCAACCCGACCAAGTGCACGACGACCAGTCTTTGACGGAGAAGAAGCTGCGCTGCCAGCAGAACTCGACGAGAAAAGTCCTACGGTCTCCAGCATTCCCACCAGATCGGAAAACTCACTTTGAGAAACAGGAGTGAAAATGTCATTATCCCCACGTGTGAGCACGCTTGAGTAGTATGTGTGGAGTTGCGCGATGTCAAGCCCAGCAGTCCTTTGAGAAATAGTAGAGTTCGCACGCTTCATAGGAGACTTAGTAGGCGTCGAGCTGGTAGACCCAGAGACAAACAAGGTTGCCGTTCACTTGGATGCGAGAAGGGTGCATAGCAGAGCCAGCCTGACTTGCAGACCGAGGTTACGGACCTTGGACACGGTTTCGCTACTGGTAGGGGATAGTGTCGAGGCAGAAGAAGAATGAGCCGTACTGGGACGGCAGATATGCCTTGGGGGTCGCAAGAATGTGATCTGGTCTAACAATGGGGGGTGGAGTGGCGAGAGGATTTGCATCGGCAACTGGGACTTTCGAACCCGTGACAGCCAAGTCTATTGCTCCCCGAAGAACTTCGAACAAGGCTCGTACATCACCGGTTTGTGAGGCAATCTTTTTTGTAAGGAGAGTTAATGTCGCAGTGGGAAGGAACTTATTGGCATGTTCTGTTGCTTCTGGGCATTCTGAAGTATCGTAGAGAGGTGATAGACGTGCTTGCAGAACCTGAAGCAGTTGTTGCGAGGAATATGAGGCGAACTTCGAAGTGGAGGGTTAAGGACCTGGAAGGGCGGCAGGGTCAAGGGGAGGGTGCAAAGTCGAAATCCAGAAAGAGGTTGCAGGAAGTTCAAGCTGCGACGAGATGGCGGTCGAGTAGTTACAACTTACCACCGCGATTGGCGAAGCATGGATACAGCTGCGGGTCGTAGGCTAGAATGCTGTTGGAAAGAAAAGAAAAAGAAAAAAACACCTGAGTGGGCAGTGGGAGGAGGATATGGGATGTGCGATGGTGCCATCATGAGTAATAGGTACTGCGCGGCGACGTTGTGGAAGGGCGTAGTTCAACATGGTGAAAGCGTCTGGGAGAGCATATATAACGGCGTGAACAGCCGATAGGGAATGACTATGGGTAAACCGTGACTATGTAGGAGGCCATGGATTGTCTTCTGTCCGCTCCGGCCCGCATTACTAGGTTGTGGTTTAGACTCTCCGAATTTCAAAATTTCATCGCACCCGCGGTCATCTTGCTGTGGCGACCCACGAGTTATGTAAGTTGGTTCCAACTTTGAAATTGTTGCAGCCTTTTCTTCAGTCTCATTGCGATCGGCAGACGGCTTTCTCGCACTGTGTCACGGTGGAGGCGACTTGCCACTGCACGTAATAAACCAGGGCCCCGGCCCGTCCAGCTCACCTTCTTATCCGCAGACCGTGACAGTCTTGAAGCTTGAAGCTCCAACCTTCGGACTTTCTTAGATCATCTGACGCGTCTCCCGCTGACCATAGCATCATATGAAAGAGCATCTGCCACGGGAATGGGTACTGTGACCATGGTCAGACGATTCTCATCGTGCCATTGTTCTATTGTTGATATCCTGCCTTGCAGTGCCAGCTCATAGAAAAGGCATGCGTCCTCGCGGAGAAACCTCTGTTGGAGCCCGCCATGAGAGCCTTTGGGGTGCCATTACTTTGCGGGGCTTTGTTCTCATACTTGCGGACTGCGAGGTCATCTCTTGTCACCCTGCCGTCCGTTGTCATACCGCTAAGCAATCTCTTTGATAACCAAGCTGCTTCATCGGATGGTACCACCGGGGACTTCGATGGGAATGGTTCTACGTATGCAGCAGATTACCTACCCCAGGGACCGTGGCTGTATAACGGAATTTCGGTGAGGCTCGTGATGGGCGACACATCTATTTACTAACCGGCCCTCAGTATAACCTACCATCGACTTGGGGACAAAGCGAGGACAATGTCATTGCTCAAGGACAGGTCGTGAAACTCCAGAATACAACTTATGTTCACGAGCTACATATTGTATATGCAGGTGATGGTGTGGATAGTAAGTGCAGTCGGCGATTCTGTAAGAGCCAACTTAAACTCGCAGACGAGTTCAGTGGAACGTTCAGCCTGAACTACGCAGACAACTCTGTCAAGTATTTGCAATGTTAGTTTCTTTACGCTTCGCGTAGTCTGTCAGCTAAGCCATAGCCTGTAGTCACCGGCAAAAACTGGTGGAAATGGCCTATCCTAAACTGGGGAGATATTCGGACGTAAGAGGGAAGCATTCTTCTCCTAGTCACGCTGACCACATCACAGACCATATCATTTCGAAGGGTATACCTCCAACAAGAACTGGAACTCAAGTCAAATCTTCCAACTATCGCTGTCAGTTCCGTCTCGTGCACCACTTGAGAGCATCACGCTTCCAGAGACGGCTGGTACCCCGGACAGACTTCACATATTCGCACTCTCCATGACACCTTCTTTTGAACCACCCACTGGTCTGCTATCGCCCCAGCTCTCCGTTCGTAGCGCCCAATTCAGCACAAGGTGGGAGGACATCAACGGCCAGCGTGTTCAAGCCGTTGCCATCACACTTGCAAACATACTCCCAGGAAGCTATGCGACCTCCTCTGGCACATCCATAGATTCGCAGTATGAAATCTCAGTATCGGGAGAGGGCGTCTCCACAGTCGCGCCCGCCTTTGTGTACCGCTTAGTCCCAGCAGACCAGACTCGTGTAGACGTGCTCGTTCTCAATAACAACACTGGCGCGGGAAATGCGACGGTGACAGTCAAGGATGGATCTGAAAATATTGTCGGGACGTCCGACGGCTGGCCCATCGTACCGCTGCGGACCGAATGGACGGCGGACGCTGATGTGTTGACCACACATGAGACGCCCACGTGGTGGAACCAGGCAAAGTATGGGATCTTGTGAGCGATTCTCTTGATGACGTGATGTGAAATCCCGACTCATGCACTTCCAGCATTCACTGGGGCATCTTCAGCGTCCCCGCCTGGGTGAGTATTTTGACGTTAGTGACCTCACGCTGGTTGATACGTTCCAGATAGAGCCCGCCTGGCCAATATGCGGAGTGGTATGAGTGAGGATGTTCTTCATCATGCGCTGTAAGCCTTTCTAACATTAGAGCAGCTGGGATCTCCACAATCCTACGGGCTCACCGACATGGGTGCATCACTTGGATACTTACGGAATGGTAATTTAATGCTAGGTCAAATCCGAATTGGCGTTAGTGCTGACACTTGGCAGGACGTTGTGTACGACGACTTTATTGCTAACTTCACAGCGTCTACTTGGAATCCAAATGCTTGGTTAGATTTGTTTACGGAAGCTGGTGCGAAGTATTTTGTCATTGTTACTGTGCGAGCTGCTTTTTATTGGTTGTTGATCAAGTCTGACCGTGCTGCATTACAGAAACATCACGACGGCTATGGACTATTTGATACCAAAAATACCACACATAGAAGCAGTGTATACCTTAACCCATACCGTGACTTCGTCAAAGAGCTCATGGACACCGCCAAAGCCAACTATCCAGATCTCCATCGTGGAACATATTACTCGCTCCCCGAATGGTAAGAATATCGATATCAGGAGTATGACGCCTGTTGGTAATCTCCCTGCAGGTTCAATCCATATTATTCCAAGTACGGGATTGATACATGGCCGGGAGGCTTGGCACATAATGCATTCAACGCGTCTGAGCTAGAGCCTTACACCGGAATGTTGAATATCAGTGACTACCTTGAAGATTTGCAATACCCACAGATGTTGTCGCTGGCGCAGGACTATGGCACGGAAATTATGGTTGGCTCATTGCTAGCACTGACTTCTAAACATATACTGATGATGGTAGTGGTGCGACATCGGAGGGCCCAATAAGACGTTGGAATTCGCTGCACAATTCTACAACACGGCGATGCAGAATGGCTATCAGGTGACCATGAATGATCGTGGGTCGTTTTCTGCTGCAAACTGTTATGTTAGTATGTCTGATGCAATATCGACTCCAGGCTGTGGTGCAGTTCCGGACTTTGACACACCAGAGTATGCGACGTTTGGTTCGTTGTCCACTCGTCGATGGGAGACGAGTGAAGGGATGGATCCCTTCAGCTACGGTTTGAATACCGCCACCAATGCGAGTGAATATAAGAATGGAACGACGATTATCCAAACGCTGGTCGATGTTGTCAGCAAGAACGGAAACTAGTGAGCGATACCATCGCCTTGCTCACCCTTTTTCTCTTATCAGTTAACCATAGTTTACTCGATGTCGGTCCCACCGCGGAAGGCGACATCATTGCGCCGATGGCAGACAACCTCCTCGCTGCGGGCAAATGGCTTGAGTATGCGGGTGATTGTGTATATGCAACAGTACGTCGCGAACTCCTCTTTGGCATTCTTCTCTTTCGAATAACGCGTATTCGCCCCAGGACTACTGGTATCAAGCATCCCAAGACCCGACAGGATCGTTCAGGTTCCTCACCACATCAAAGACATTTTGCATCATCGCTTTCAACAAGCCAAGCGGTGGGCAAGTCACAGTGGACGCAGGTGGCGTAGTGCTGCCGATTCAGAAGGGGGACAGATTTGTGCTGCTAGGACCTGGCCTGGCGAATGAGCAGCAAAGCCTTGAATGGGGCATAGATGGGTCGGGTGTCTTGACTATCATGGTGCCTCAGGGTGAAGTTGACCAGGTTGATTACGCTTGGGCATTCCAAGTGACATATCCCGGAGCGTAGAAACAAACATGTAGAGCACATTGTACATGAAACGAGTCATAATGTCACGTGCTTTGACCCCATTATCGATCACGGAAGCGGTTGTGGACATTTTTTGTTTCTTAGTATTCACCTGCTGTGTACCAACATTCAAGCGTTACAATGTGCGGGCGTTGGCGGTCTCAGTGAGCAAATGGTCTTTGTCCGGGACTATTTCATATAAATGAGGTGCTTTTTGCGTTATCTCATTCTTCTTTATTGCCGAATGAAGTGGACTAATAATTTTACTCCAACCCATCCTAGCAGCTTCTTTCTCCACAAACAATATAAATTCTAGCGGACCAACAGAACCACCAACCATTTTTCATTCAACTTCAAGCCCACCGTGCTCTTCTCGTCATGTCCGTGAAGTCTACGCAGTGCGCTGTCGGAGTCCCCGGTCAGACCTTCCCTCCCGACACATCAAACCTCTCATCCATCAGCGCCTACGGCCACTACTACACATCACCAGACCCCCCCACACTCCTCGGAGCAATTGGAGCAAGAGGAAAAGACATGCCCCTGAACCTATCTTTTGAAATTGTAGAAGATGATGAGGGCATTTTCATCTCCAAGGCAGCAGCGGTTTGGCAGGGGCCCATCCCCAAGAGAGCGATGATTCCTCTCCCCGTTCGAGTGCGCGCGAAGCCTATTGGAACCGTTCAGGATCATGCCGCCATCGCCACCAAGGCAAACGCCACTCTTTCCCAAGAGACGTCCAGCATGCCACACGACATGCAAATTTGCACCGATGAAGTTGCTCAAGACCAGCAGACCAACGAAGGGAGTGTGGATGTATTTCAGAGTATCTCGGCGACGCCTGGTCTGAGGGCATGGAGTTTCGAGGTGCGTTGGGCTTTTGTGTCGTCGTTGCTCAACCCTTTGACTTATTCTGTCCAGGAACTACGCGTGGAGTGCTACTCACAATCCCGTCTTGCAACTGGTAGTGCTCCTCGAGCAGTCCCTCCCGGCGCGCCGTCCTGGATGATTATTCCCCCTTCTTACACCCCCTACTCAGCGAAGACTTAGTTTAGGAGCGCCTCAGTTACATGTGGCTAGTAGTTTGATTTCGCGCGCGTGTACAAAGTTATAATGTGTAGTTTCTATGTAGATATAGAACTGTAGTTATCCATTCTATTCAGGTATATCATGATTAGATATCTGAGGCAACCATCCTAAAGAAAGAAAGGAGATCATGCCATCTCCTCCACTGCACTAGCATATGTTTCGTCTGCTTGGGCCGCTCTCTCAAAATGTCTCCGACCTTCATGCAGCACGAAAGACGTCGCAGCTACGAGTAAGATAGTCGAGAGATCCCTGGAGCCAATAGTGTCTGTCTGGAAGATCGCTTGCATGAAGGGAATATAAACGAGTGCCAGCTGGACGAGAAACGACACCGATACGGTCGTCACGAGCATCTTGTTTTGTAGTAACCCACATGCAAGACCACGGTTTTGCACTGCTGACACGAGGTCAAGGAAGACAAAACAAGTGAAAGTCTGTTCAATACGTTAGTCTATAGGAGCCAAATATCAGGGGTCGAAGGACTGACCATAGTTTGTTCCCGTCTCGACATATGGTCATCACCCAATGCAGTGGTATATATGAATGCTGTCCCACAGACGATGGTAGCGGCAGAGAAAAAGACGCGGTATAAAAAGCGTTTAGTTATTATCGGCGCATTTTTCTTCCGTGGTGGTCTTCGCATCACTGCTGGATCTACTGGATCTACACCTAATGACTGACTTGGTGGTCCTAGTACCAAATCAAATCATGTTTCTATTCGAGTCCAGAGAACGTACCGTCCATCAAAATATTAATAAAAAGTATTTGATTGGCGTTTAGAGGGTTGCTGTACCCAAACAGGGTGCTAAGCGTAATGAGCGTCAGTGCGGCGGCAGCGGTGCTAAGCTGGAAAGACAAGAAATTTTGGATATTGTGGAAGATAGATTTGCCTTGGAAAATAGACCGGCTTGGTCAGTTAAGAGGTCACTTCTCTGAAGAGCAGTTTACTCACCCTCTTCGACAGCAGGCAATATTGTGCTGAAATTGTCGTCCACGAGGATAGCATCGGCTGCTTCTTTCGCGACGTCGGTACCGCTTTGCCCCATCGATACACCGATGTCAGCCATTTTTAGCGCTGGGGCATCATTGACTAGAAGTCGAAAGCGCAAAATTTCACGCAAGCTCTCTCATGGTGCGATAGACAGCAACTCACCTCCGTCTCCAGTCATAGCCACAATAGCTCCACGAGCTTGAAAGGCCTCGACAATCATCATCTTATGCCGTGGCGTCGTCCGCGCAAACACGCTCACGCTGCCCACCCGCTCAGTAAGCTGCGCCTTGCTCATCTGATCAAGGTCCTTCCCAGTCAAGCAATAGCTGCGGAGCTGACTACCCGGAGGACCAACGCGGAGACCCAACTTCTGCGCGATGGCCAACGCCGTCTGCTCAGCGTCCCCAGTGATCATGACCACTTGTATCCCGCCGCTCTGGAGCAAGGCGATAGCATCTGCAACTCCTTTCCGCGGGGGATCAAACATGGCTTGGAACCCAACAAAGACCAGATTGTTCTTGTCCTCATCAGGCACTGGAGTCCGCGATACCGGCATCGACTGAGAGACACGGTGCATCGGCTGTACAGAATCCTGACGCGGAGAATCGATAGATCCGTACCCATAAGCCATAGCGATTACTCGGAGACCTCGTGATGCTGTTGTTTGGGCGTTCGTCAGTATGACGTTGCGCGTGCCGGCGTCCAGGGCAGGTGTCGAGCCGTCCTTTACAAAGTAGAACTTGCAACGGTCCAAGATGGCATCGATGGAACCTTTGATGTAGTACATTTCACGAGGGGTGCCTGAATAGATAGTCGTAGAGTAGGAATGGATGCCGCTGACGGCCATATATTTTTGTTCGGAGTTGAAAGGTTTCTCCGAAAGGCGGGTGAACGACTAAAGACACACTATCGGTATAGGAATCAATGAAGTTATGAATAATAAACTTACATGCCGCTGATCTGGTAGACCGAATGAGGACAGCACATTCAGTAAAGCCACGTCCGTTGATTGCCCGACATATTTTCCCTCGCCATCCGTAGAATTTGACGCATTATTGCACAAGGAACCTATTTCCAGTGCCTTCCTGACAGCCGGGGAAATTGAAGGCCGACTCTCATCAACCTCAATGGTCTCATCGACGACATATATCTCTGTGACCGTCTGTTCATTCTTCGTCAAGGTGCCTGTAATCCTTTTGTTACCAAGGATGAGGAAGACGCAATGACGAACTCACCAGTCTTGTCTGAACAAATGACAGAAACAGAGCCAAGGGCTTCAACGGAATGAAGTTTTTTGACGATGGCCTTTCTTTTCGACATCCTTAGCACACCGAGGGCTAACGTGACAGTCGTGACAATGGGCAAACCCTCTGGAATGGCTGCTACTGCAAGAGATACTGCGTGCAACTTTAGAAGAGTAAGGTGATACTGATGGAATCACCTACCCCCGATGGTGAACATATCCAACCAGGGCCGCTGCTGCCATAGACCAATAACACAAATAACTCCAATAATGCCGAAGGAAATAATCGACAACTTTTTGGCTAGCTCGTCCATGCTCAACTGGAGAGGCGTGCGTTTTTCCTCCACCTGTCCCAAGGTGAGCATGTTCCCGATCAAGAGCTCCCTACAAACTTACATCTTGCATCATGGAAAAGATCACACCAAACTCTGTTTGAGTGCCAGTGGCTATTACAACACCCACACCGCGACCTTATGAGAGCATGAGACCTACGCATAGCGAATTCTACGCACAGGGTTCACTCACCATTCCGAACCAACGTTCCCATGTACCCAATGCACGACCGTTCAGCTAGTGCAACATCTCCCGAGTTCCCTGGGCCATCCATACTTGCAGTAGGCGTCGAAATGCAAGGATTGGAATCTTTTCGGCGTGCGTGGGTCTCACCCGTCAAACTGCTCTCGTCAACCTCGAGGTCTACTGCCGTGATGATGCGCATATCTGCAGGAACTCGGTCTCCGGAAGATAGTGAGACGATATCCCCGGGAACTAGTTCGTTGGCAAGAATATGTATTTCGCATTGATCACTATGAATGTTTGGTGAACGTTAGAATAATTAGCCTCGAAGAATACGTACCGAATCACACGGCAGTGATGTGGTACAAGCTTGTTGAGCGCTTCCAGACTTTTCTCTGAACGCTGTTCTTGCACAAAGCCGACTAGAGGCGGAGCATGAACATACTAACAGTTAACGCTTTGTAAGTACCTACCAGTTAATACTATCAGGACCGCTACTGTGATACTGACTGCGTCGTCAACGTTACCCATGATTGCACTAATCACAGCGCTGCCGCATAGCATCAGGATTAGCGGGCTCTCGTAGATTGTCTTCGCAAACTTCAGTAGAGTCGGCTCAGGCGCAGATACCGAGAATTCATTGTATCCGTGGACAGCTTGCAAGCCTTGAATCGATGCACTGGGAAGACCAAAAACAGAGGATGTCTGAAAGTGTACCAGTGTGTCCTACGAAAGCAAATTGGTCAGTCATTGATGCTAGCTGACACGAGGCGCCAGAGGTTGAATGTCTAATAATACGATTTTGGGATAGCGCGGGCATAAAAATAGACGCAGATTAGAAGGTAGCGAACAGAAACTTGCGTCTGCTTCCAGAATTTCTAGAAGGGTTGGACTGGAACTGGAATGCACCGTGGCACATACACAAGGTAATTACACGAAACTGTAGACGCGCACGTACCTCCACTGCCCAATGAGCAAAACGCGCAGAAGGTGTTTCTCCGTGATCCTCTCGAAGTCTTGGGGGCGGGCTGGCTCGTGCTCCCATCGACACTGATTCGTAACGGTTTTCTGTGGTGTCCTGTGAGAGTCGACGTGTAACGACGCCCTTTGCCTTCTGCCAGAGCGAAGGTAGTCCCTCCGCAGTTACAGCAGACTTGATTTCAGCGAGATTGGGTGTAAGTTGAAGACTGAGGGAGGCTTCATGATGGTGTCTTCTGAGGGTTGTGCTATATGCAAAGTGGTCAGCGGCGCCTGGAGAAGGCTGTGGTTCACCGCTCTGTGTGGCGGACACAGAGGGGAAGTAACTGGAGGCTGGTGGTGAGGGAGAGCGTTGGTTTGCATAGGAATGTAGAGGCTTGGGTGAAGGCGAGGAGGAGATTGAATGAGCGGAAGTGGACACGAAAGAGGACTCCGGAATGGCGGAAAGGTCGCTGGCGGGTGCGGTGGAAGTGGAGGTAGCCATTAAGGAGGAGCGCTTTCCCAGTGTACTTGAGAGACTACGCCGAGACGTGGACATCTTGCTAATAGCAAGAATACCAATTTGGTTCAAGAGCGGCCCTGATATCCCTGCGACTGGCTTACCCGCGGTCACATTGATCCTTTCTATTTTAGGTAAAGCCAGGCTTTAGAATCAAACAAACGCCTACAAAGTTCAAACTGACAGCCTGCTTCCAGTTCTATGGCACAGGCTTGCTTGCTTATACATGGTGCGGTGAATAATGTTTTGTTTCTGAGCTTGAAAGTATGTATTCCATCTGGTTCCTTCAGCATAAATTACCTTGGTTGCGCAATCACTCGTTCTTCACACCGCGAGGATCTTGCATCTGGAGCTTCTCAACGTTGTTTTTGCTGATTTGAAACAGCTTCCATGTTTGTTTTCATGAAATCCCGATTTTCTTGATCCTTTCCAATTGACGTCGTCCCCAGTAGTGTCCACCGTGTGCAACAAACCTACATAGTGCCGATATATAGCCCCAGGTTTTGACTTCCCGTGGTTCACATCACCTTGTCGATTCCCTTTATTTTAGTCCCTCAATGGCCTCCAATCTTCCACACATCGCCGTGAATGAGGTCAGTGTGACCTATCACTCTACATGATGTAGCATGTTTTAATTGTTTAAACTGTTCCACAGCAGAACGATATAGATATCAGCTGCCGAAATTGGGCTGTACGAGCTTTTCTACTCACTCGTAGATTGCTACAGTACTAGCGCACAGTATAGAAGGAACGACTAAGGATCTTCATTCGTCTAAGTTACATAGTTTTCTGTCCGAGTCTAGGACAGAGTACATGTGTGTTGTACCACCATCATGAGGACTTGTTGATAAACGAAATCAAGATAACAATTAAAACCTCATTTGACAGTTGGGGCGCGGTCAGGCTTGTGGAAATAGACAGTACATACTACATATGCACTTTTACTCCGAGGACAATGAACATGAGCGTTGTTTGGCAAAGCCTTCCGATCCAAACAACTACTTGGACCGCAAATAGGAATTTGGTTTTGCAAACAACTTATAACGCTGCTAAGTACTGAAACGTACTGAGCGAGTCCTCTTAACGCATGGCATCAAATCAAGATCTGAGGGGTCGAAGCCGGTCTCGAAGTCAAGATAGAATCCCCACCTATGACAGGAGATCCGCGAGGGAAAGAGATTCCAAACATACTTTTGACTCTAGCCGACACTTGGGAAGTCTGGATACGGAGAAAGACCTACCTCGCAGATCACGATCACGATCACCTCGTCGTTCCCGTAGATACTCAAGGTCCCGGTCTCGCAGCCCCAGACATAAGCGTTCTCGTTCTCGCTCCCGAGGCCCCGAGCGCTCAGCCCACTCTAGGGAAAGGCATGAACGTCACAAAGGTAGAGATAAACACAGACACAAGCGTTCGCGCTCCCGGTCAAGTTCTCCATCAGGCTCGTCAGACTCTGATTCGGAGCGGAGGCGTCGTAAGAGGAAAGACAAACACCGCAGTCGCGAGGAGAAGAGGGAAAGGAAGAGAGAAAAGAAGGAAAAGAAAGTGAGTAGTCCTAAAGTTTACGATTGTAAACCGAACCCATTTCTCGCAGAAGAAAAAGCATGGGGCTGCCTCTGGTGCTCAGTGGGGGAAATACGGAATCATCAACGACACCGAGTCAGTTAAATCAATACGAATGTTAGCGCGTTGCTGATTTGTTCGCTAGTTTCTACAACAAGACCCAAGAATTTCGCACGTGGCTTCTTGAAGAGCGCAAGATTAACCCGGAGGCCATAACCAAGGATCAGGAGCGCAAAGAATTCGCTGTTTTTGTCGAAGATTATAACACTGGTGCGTGCCGTTGAACGTTTTTTTTTCCAACGACTTTAGCGTCTTGTTAGCCACCCTCCCCCACGAGAAATATTACCACATGGAGGCGTACGAACGACGGATGACGTCGCTACGAGCCGGCGAGTTCGTTCCACCGGCGGAAGACTCCTATAATATTGAAGCTGATTTACGTGCCCACTCTTTACGACACAAGAAAGCCCCCGCCGAGCATGAGAGCTACCTGAGCAAAGAAGAACTTATGGAATTGAGGAAAGTTCAGAGTGAAAGAGTTGAGGTGAGTCGTTTATGAATCGGAGCGCTCTAAGATCTCAATGTCGCATTCATTAGGTGGGGAAGAGGAAGCTCTTGGGCATGGAAGTGAAACAAAATATGGGAGTTCGGATGGATAGAACCATGTTTGATGACTGATAAGCTGTCCTAGCTTCGCACAAGTTTGGATACAATGTGTACATCTTTGCTATATCTTGCTGTAGTTCGCAATTGCTGTTTTATAAGTTCGTCAGAAAGTGAGAGTATGCATAGCAGTACTTGTCCAATGTCCATGACTTCATTTCCAATTCCCACATGCTAGTAGTAGCCGGAATTGCCGGTCGGATATGAGGTCAACGGAAAGGCTCCTTGGTACTGTATTGGCACTTATAAGTGCGACAATTCACTGACTGATTCGGCGCCCATTCCTAGTCACGGTCATGGTCGACATAATTATCCTTGGAGCGACAGGTATGGCCTCATATTTATTATCAACCACCAGCTCGCTAACAACCTTCTAAAGGCTATACTGGCCACCTCATAGCTCAATACTTTGCCGCACATCCGCAACGTTCGTCCTTCACGTTTGGTCTTGCGGCACGGTCACAGTCAAGGCTTGAGAATGTTATTCGAGGACTCAATCTCTCAGGAAGCGATATACCAACATTCACCGTGGACATTACGAAACCCGGGGACGTGGACGCTGTGGTACGACAGGCTAGAGTTGTGATCAACACCATTGGTCCATACTGGCGTTGGGGAACCTCTGTGGTTCGAGCTTGTGTGCAGCAAGGGAAACATTACGTGGACTTGACTGGGGAAGCACACTGGATAAGGGATATTATCTTTGAGTACGTGGTTGCAAGTGCTACTCGGGAGACTTAAAAACTTGACTCCCGCTCTCAGACTAGATTATGCAGCTGTCAAGTCAGGCTCCATTGTGGTTCCTTGCTGCGGGTTGGACTCAGTACCCTCTGATGTTCTTGCGTTTGTCGCGAACAAGACACTGAAATCCTTCGGCGGCCCTTCTACGACAATCGACCTCTCCACTTCGGCTTGGAAGCTTGGCGGAGCTTCTATTTCAGGAGGCACTTTCTCCACAATTCTCACTGCATTGGAAGATGTTCCGAAGTCCAAACTGCTTGCAACTAGGCGGAATTTCGCGTTGAGCCCAGGTCTATTTCACCCATTGAAGGACGCGTTCGTAGCTGACTTGATTTTTTTTAGTGGAAGGAACTCCTTCTCCTCGGCCACGTTTGCTTTATACCTTGCCGTGCTCTGATCGTCCCGTTTATGGGGCATGGTATTTCATGGCACTCACCAACCTCCAGGTCGTACAACGCTCGTGGGGTCTGTTTGAACTCGCACACCGTCGGTCACGAGGTGTGGACCGGGTCAACGAAGGCAATGCAACCGATATGGCTCAATTGTCCTATGGTCCAAACTTCAAGTACGAGGAGTTTGTGGTTCTACCAAGTGCATTCTACGCTATGATATATTCAATCGTATTGGCTGTGATAGCAGCATCACTTGTCCTCTTCAAGCCTGTCAGTTATTTCTTCCAGTCCTTCCTTGTACCCAATGAAATGATCGCGTGGATGACTTTAACAGGTCAGATGGTTTGCGAAAAGAATAATGCCTAGTCCTGGTGAAGGCCCCTCTGAGGAGTGAGCACAATCGAATGTTTTGATTGCAGCTGGTCTCTTATATTTATATGCAGACAACTTCAGGCTGGCTCTGTGAAAATCACCAACATCACTCAGTCCAGTCCAAACACCGGAGGAGAAAAGATCATCGTGCGAAGTATTTTCCGGGGTCGGGGTGATCCCGGATACCTCCTGTCATCTAGTGGGTTTTGTTTAATCTCCTGGGAAGTCATTAATTCACTATTTTCTAGTAATGATTTCAGAATGCGCGCTTGCGCTTGCTTTGGATGGTGCGATCCTGCCCGAAACAGGTAAAGGTGGCGGCATCTTGACACCCATGACTGCTTTCGGAGACGTCCTCATTGAGAGGTTGAGGGGATCGAAACTCATCGATATCGAAAGTGAGTTAGTTGGGACTCAGCCGCGAAAGACACGTTGAGCAAGTGGATTCGAATGGTAATCGGTTGAGAGCGTGGTTTTACTTATGTTTCTTCCACTTACATAAATTTCAAAGCTGATATATTTCGGCCTCCCATTGGGTTATTAAGTAGTCTATAGTGTTAGCAAGTTACCTATATTTTACTATGTGCCCAATTGCAGGACAGTTTTAGTAATTAAAAGGTGATGGAAGCCCCTCCCTGATCGAACAAACTTGGACTATTCCATGATTTTCGATAGGACTAGGCATGTAGTGAGCAGAAATAGGAATGCATTGTAACTTTATCTTTGTTATCTCAGCTTGGGCTTGTTCTTTGATCGGTTTTGCATGTTGCTTCACACTCGTGTTCTCACATCATCGGTAATATAATGCAGGAAGTACAAACATATGGTGCATCCCTCTTCGAGGCCGCTTACTGGTCTGGCTTATTCCCTCAGTAAAAATGCTCCTTTTGATAGCACAAGTAGTATTTGAAATCTCCTCTGAACAGATTTTCGTTTATTTGAAAATTGGGCCAGGGCAAGTTATAAATCTGCGAGGGGCTCAAATTGGCGGATATGCATGGGAAGTGTTATACATCATCAAGAACGCATGCTACAGTGTCCAGAATATGTCTGTGGGACTTGTACTTGCAAGAATTGAATGCCTTGACCTGGATTTGAGCTTTTGTGGTGCCCAAAGCCGACCTGCATGCCTCCGTTCACCTGCTCCCATGAACGGATTGTACTGCGTTGAACGGATGCGAGTGTCTTCGGCATGTTCTCCTTCAGCATTGTGAATGTGATCACAATTATCACGGAGGTATTTCTTCACAACAGCCCAAAAGAATTCAATAAAATTCAGCTCGCAATGATATCACGAGCAGCTGCTTTGCGCTTCCGTCGGTCGATTCAGTGGTTAGGCGCCCGTTGCACAAAGTAAGCGGCCTCTATGTGAGATGCATCGTAGTTGAATTCCTTGAAGCCGATGCGGGATGTGTGATGGACCGTTGTGTCCCACGGCATGTGGATGTAGTTAAGTACTTCCAAATGTGATGAGGAAGTGGAGAAGTGAGCACGCTACCGACTACGACAGCATTCGGGGATCTCTGTTCGATCGCTTGAGACAGCGCGGAAGGATTAGGATTGATTCAACTGCCTTGGATACAACCCCTCTTTAGCGAAGAATTGAGGTAGTACCATGGGAGTCCTTGATCGAGCGATACGTTGTAGCGTCAGAAGACTGCTCACGTAGACTGTTGTAAAAACGAGGGATGATCATTTCGTGCATTTGTCTTTCTTTAACGGTTTGAATGGGAGAGAGACTCACCCGGAGCGTAAATCTCAACTTCAGTCCGCGCTGGGAGCGCGAGTGCCTCTCGTGGAAATTGTTGCAGCGGTGGGCGCAAAACAAGAACAAATCCATGTTAATTATCGTGCAATATTGGACTTGCGCGCCACGAATAATGACATAGTCGAAATCAGTCTGCGCGTGAACGTTGAGCCAATCCTATTCAAGTTGAAGACGATGCCGAAGACAGCTGATTGAATTGATCTCTCACGCGTAAGACGCGACCGATTAGCTGAGCGTTAAAGTATGCGTATAGTGATGAGCTTATCTGTCTGCAGTAACGACCGCCATTTCCGCGTTGTGACGTGCCACTTGCCATCCATGTAGGAGGTGCCATCCGGACGGGATGATGACTCAATTCCACAGACGGATGACTTAGGAAGTGCTCACCATTGCAACATAACTAATTGGGTCTCTTCTTGGAGTCTCTCGGCCACGCACCTGGCGCGGTTGGTTGAACTAGGACCAGACGGGAGGCTTGTTTACGTGTCAATCAACTCAACCAACCCGGCGCGTTTGCGACATATGGGACCCTTCCAAGGAACGCAGCCACTTCCGCTCCTTGAAACAGTTCTAACTCAGCCGTGACCATTCATTCGGAAAACGAAAATGCCGTCGCAGGCCACACCTGGGACCCTTCCAAGGAGAGTCAGCCACTCTCCTTTGAACGGTTCTAACTCAGCCGTGCCATCCATTCGGAAAACGAAAATGCCGTCGCAGGCCATACTTGGGACCCTTCCAAGGGCCCCCTAGCTCGTTGGATCTACATTCATATCCCAAGAGCTGGCAGGCTCACGGACAGGACATGTATAAATGGAATCCTGTATCAAGGACAATACACACCAACGCTCAACTGCAGGACAGCGAACGGTAAAGTAACTTGCATAGAAACCTGAACAAAAATTGAGCATGTCCAACAGATCCGAAATCAAAACAAATATACTGCGTGCAGAAGGTGCTGTACTTTGGCATGCACGAAATACCAGCCGAAGAGGTGCGTACACTGAATGGACGGGCATATTACCGATGGTCATTTTCTTGCAGGAGTTCTGTTTCCTACGGGAGCTCCTTGACATCGATAGAACATTCGTCCGCGGGAGGGGGTCTCAGGCGGATATTTCAGAAGCAGAATTGTTGCAAGCACATGAGGACTTCGAGATTTTGGAAGCAAAGTGTGCACAAGTGTTTGGAGACTACTTCGGCGCCGCAGTCGACCCCACCAATGACGGGGCTTGCTCAGGTATCGAAGGTACATCTGAGCCCCGGAGTCCTTCCGACACCCCCGAGGAGAATGAACGTGTGCATTTCTGTCGCTGGAGGGATGAGCACACAAAGCAAATATGCAACGAACGCGTAGCCGGGAGAAAAGCCTTGCTCTCTCACCTGAATATAAAGCACAAGGTTTCTGGTTCGGAGAAGCACGGAATATTGTGTCGATGGGTTCCCCTCCACTCGGACTCCGGCAAGATTTGCGGGGCGCCGTTTCAGCGACGCAACGTGCCGCGTCATTTCACAAAACATTTGCGCCTGCGGAGCCCCTGCCCCTACTGCAGCAAAGACTTTTCTCGGTCAGATCAAGTGCCAGAGCATGTTCGCAAGGAACACAGTGACCAGGTCCAGAAAGCGAGCTCGATGTGACACTGAATAGTGCAACTGGTAAGTGTTTGAGAATAACATGCCAGCCAAATTAGATGACTTACTCATCCCTGACAAGGTTCTATCTTCGAGCATGCTGGAACGCAGGACTAAGGAACGACTCACTGCTGTTACATGACTCGAACGTAGGACAGCCGTACGAGATTGTACGGGGCATATGGTTGAGGGAGAAGATAGATATGCTGTTTGAAATAAGTTCTTCTGAATAACATAATTTCATCTATTTGTTTGTGGGATAACTGATTGTTTGAGGGAGTGGGTGTTCCACGTCAGGAGGTGAAGTCATGAAAACCACCGTCGGTCTGGGAGTAACATTGGATACGGCGTTAGGTCTGAATGCACTCCGATGAGTCTGCATGCACTCCGGTGATCGCTCTCTTCCACTGGTTTCCACGAAACCAAACCCTTTCAAGGTGAAGATGCCTACAAGGTCGTCAGGTCCCGACACGACAAGAAGCAGGTATCAATTTGTATTGAAGGAACCATTTGTTCATGGACAATTGTACCTTTAGAGTTCACGTTTTGACATCCACATTCTAAAGATGTGAGGCCTGAATAGAACGCCACAACAGAAGTGACTTGATCGACGTCAAAGAGTCAGAAGCAAAACCGAAACGCACAAAAAAAACAAAAAAAGCCACAAAGACAACCGTAACATGAGCCGCCAGCTCGAAATTAGGTCTATCTTGACTTGCACACTGAGTGCTAAGAAGACTTTACTGAGTCCTGGTGCCGCCGATTCAAAACCGACCAAGGCAAAAACGAGAAATCTTCGCGGTGCCACGGGATTCGAAGAAAATTCAAGCAAGTCTTCCATCATCAAGGTCGTCGACAAACCACATCATCTCGTGGTGATGACATGTTGGTAGTAGTTGGTAGTACTGCTGTCCCGCCTGGTGTGTCGATTTTTAAAGTCATTATGGATTATTGTGATCTCTTTGACAGAACATGTGAAGGGCAAGGGCTTTCAAGAGGTGCCGCCATAGCAATGCAACGCAGACAGCAAAGACACTACCCAATGCGTCAATTTCACCAAAGATGAAGGTCTCACCCACAAGCCTAGGCCGAACTGCCAATGATGCCAGGTCTGTGGACCGTTTGTGGCAGCACTCAGCATGCTAGTTCATTGTCTAGAACCGTCATTTTCCATACTGGCCGGATGCTTCTGCGCACCCGCACCATACAAGAATGACAACATGAGTGGTGCATTGACCTTCCCGATTCACGAGGGAAGGAACAGACATACTGCGCTGATTAGCGTAGGGAAATCAATTATGCAAATCTCGAATAAACATATATGTGGTGTTCCGAAAGCTTCAGAGACTTGTCTAATTGACAACGGACTGATGCTCCACCCATTCAGGTTCTCCGTGTTGCTTTTCCTTCACGAAGGTTCCAAGTGCAACATCAATCGCACATGCAACTGCCTGCCCTGGTGGACACGTAGCCGATTCCTGTTTGCAGCGATTAGAGGAGTTATAACCATACATGTGGTGGTGGGGACGAACCAAGCCCGCAGGTGGACGCCAATTATTGTCAGGAGCCTCGTCATCGATAAACTAACACTATACCGTCTCGTGGTGATGGTGTGCTGTCGCAGGCGCTGGTATGTCGACTTGTGAAGTTATCATTATCTCTTCTTGACAGAACATTCGGAGGATCAAGAGCTTTCAGGAGGTGCCACCCGGTAATGCAGCTCGAACGGCGAGACACTTCACTCAAGAGAAAGGCCTCTCCCACAAGCCTAGGCCAATCTGCCATTGATACCAGGTTGACGAACTGCTTCGCACCAGCACAGTAATGGCAATATGAGTGGTGCATTGACCTTCCTAACTCGCGAGGGAAATGGCAGACATACTGCACTGGTCGGCGTAGGGAGAATAACGTTAATCAATTGTGCAAATCTCGAATAACCGTACGTGGGGCGTTCAGCTTCAGGAACTTGTCTAATTGATGACAGACTCTCCATCCACTCAGGCACTCCGTACTGCTTGCTCTTTTGCAGGACAGCTTGCGATGGTACATGCAGCTGCTTGCCCTTGTGGGCACGCAGCCGACTCCTGCTTGGGGCGATTAGAAGACTCTAACCACACATGGGGGCAGGGGACGAACCGTGCCCGTGATCTCATGTCTACCCATGCTATAGACCCAATTGCCAGTGAATCTGCATTCATAGGCGGTCATGGACGTTCAGCGGGCTGTGGGCACTTGCTTAGGCTGGCTGACGAGGGAAGCGACCAAGGGTGTTGGTCCTGATGGAATGACTTTCATGACCTTTTGACATCGCTTGCCGACTTTCCCATTCTCAATGAAGGCATCGACTCTCACTCTCTTTTAGGATAAGGAAGGGTTCATGCCGTGAGTGTGTCCTTGTATCCTTAGGCTAACTTATATTTTGTATTTTGATTTTTCTGTAAGAGGTTGGTCACCTTATTCAATACCAGAAAGGGCTTTCAAGTAATGCAGGTACTCATAGGTGAGAAAGTCCCACTCAAACCGCTATACTCCACTCTGGTCGCATGCTGCGCAGCGCCAGAGTGCCTGAAGCTCGGGTTTGGCCCCCTTCCATGCGTTTGGTTGGTAGGCATCAAGGGTGCTATTTTCCCGTGCCCGATCTATTTTACAGCGACAAATCCTTCCAAACAACCGCAACCTAAACCCTAACATGTAACTGATTTCCGCTATTTTAACGGTCGCTCTCAACGCTTCAATTCTGGAGCGCTGCTTCACTGATAGCCCTCCAACTGCGGTCACCATCTACCGTTGTTTTCATCTCCCCCACTGGAATTTTCACGGACATTGTAGTGTTTGATAAAGACATTGTGGCTGTTTCATCATGGACTCAATGGCTGTGCCACCAGGGCCTTCAAATAGAGCTCAGCTTCCTCGTTTTCCCGTCTTCAAAAGACAGCCTGAGATAGCTCGAACTTCCTCCCTTGACCATCATCCCCTTTCATGCTCTTCGTTAGCGGGGCTATCAATACTAGTGCATTTTCTCTGATGCGCTTCACTTTGATCCCGTAGCTCAGAAGACCATTTGTCCCCACACAAAGTAACATCCAACCTTTCTTTTCTTTGGTTGACTTCTTACGAGCGTGTGCCAAAATGTTCTCGGTTGGATAATTATAGCCGATAATCTTTTCTCTGCCTTATTCCAATTTTCGAGCAGATGCGTACGTGATTCTTCGAGCACCTACCTTTTGAAACCTCGCTCTCTATACGGTCTACCTACACTTCAACCGTAAGTCTTACTTTTTGCGATGCTTTTTGTTCCTTTTCTTATTCTTCGTCAACTGGTAGTCCATTTCCCAGTAGTTTGATGTTCCCGCGATGCTGACGTACGAGCGAATCGATCATCATGCTGTATTGATTACGTGCCTCAACACTGCCCATGAATGGAATATCACGCTTCAAACTTCTATTAATGGCCTATTTACATAGGGCGTTGGCTGGCGTTGGCCGGCGTTGGCAGGCATATGAAATTACGCCAGCCAACCAACGTGGTTGGTGCCAATAATGATGGCACCGCACGAGCCACGACCCTACATTACATAAGGTGACACACTATGCCGTTTTGTGTTCAGCGCACGACCCGAAAAAGCTAATAAAGCCAGGATCCAGCCATGCCGCATGCACGTGCCAACAATGGCAAGCCAACTATGTATGGATGGCAACGGTCAGTCCAAGGTCCTCGTTATGGCCGTGCCATTCGTAGCTTCAATTTCGTGGGCCATTTCAGGGCCTGCCGTTCCGAAAGAACACTGGCGACTAGCCAACCTTCTTTCCCGCTGAACCTAGATCGGGAGGGGGGCCATCCATACATTGATACACACGCGGTGCATAAAAATAGTCATGATTCCAATTGCTAGTGAGTGATTCGCAGCCTTTGTACAACTTATGGCTTGATCTTTGCGCTTCCCCGTTTACTTGACAAACAACGGAGGCCGTACCTGGCCTGTTTCCACAGCAGTGGTATCTGTGATTTGCGGCGATCGGTCATGCCTGACGTTTCTTTGACCAACGAAGCTTCCGAAAGAAGTCTTTCATAACCGCCTATCAAGTTAGTCATCGATGGCAAGGTTTACACGAGTTTCATGATATTGGTTTGGCCTTTCGGGAGAATACGAAACCAAACTTCTTGGTAATCTCGTCCAGCCAGCCAGCCAATGCTCCCAACGTTCCAAAAAGATCTCTGGCGGACTGTATAAAGGTCACTACAGGTGCTGTTGGCCGGGTCCATAACCCAGTCAAAATATGTCAACCAACTGTGAACCTCATCCTCATCCCTACTTGCCCCTTGCCATCACCTCTCTTGGCAGCTTGCATAAGTATGAAAATCGCACTCTCGAAACACACTCGTCTCATATTCTGTTTAGACTTTACACTGAAAGACGGGGTCAACCAAATGGTGGCTGTCCTTGCTATGCTATGCTGCAATACGTTCTGCGCCTATTGTTCCCTTACTCGTTCGTCTAATTTCGGGACTTGGCGTGACCATTTACTGAGAGTTATTCGCAGGCCATATCTGCCACATACACAGGCATCGCTCTCAGACATTATCAGTGGGTTGATAATGCTAGAAAGCGATTATTCGGATTTGAGCATTCTCAACACAACGCTGGCAAATTCGGAGGCCCTTTCCTTTGCACCGGACGCAGGAACCCCAACTCCGTGCCTTGGTCTGCCCAACTTCATCCATAATCCTCTTCCGAACACCCAACCTAATCCAGACAACGTTACGGATTCTTGCACAAATGGGTATGTCCCTATGGACGATGGGACCTTAGGCCCAGCTCATTCCTTCGGTTTCGACGGAAGCTCTCCATTCCCTTTCGACATGTCCGCATCTATGGATGTCATTTCGTCTCATATGTCAAGAGAACCTGCAGTCTCGCAGTGTCCTGCATTTGATGAATCATTGTTTGCTGGGAATTTAGGTTTGGATCAACTGTTGGAAGACACGAAACCCTACCATTGTCTCGACGAGCAAACTATCTATCCTCAGCTACAGGACTCTAGCAGTGCCTATCTGTCGGGTTATGATGCTTTTGCTTCGCCTGTATCGACTTCGATGTGTTCAGGAAGATCTTCGCCTGGGAGCGAGTATTCGATGCTTATGGACGAGCCTGGCAGTTTTATATGCCGCTGGGATGCCCAGTGCAGTTCGCGTTTGGTAGCCGACAAGTCTGAAGTGGCGAAGCACTTGCAGCTGGCGCATAGTGTCAAACCTGGCGGAGACAAGCTTAACATGAAGTGCTCCTGGGATGGCTGTGGGAAGACCATGAAAAAGGAGAGCATTTCGCGACACATCGTCGCCGTTCATTTGAGCAAGAAAACGGAGTGCAGTGGTTGTGGAAAGCAGTTTGCTCGGTGGGATTCCAAGTTGCGTCACATAAAGAATTCAAAACGGGAGTGCAGCGACTCGGAACCCGAGTCCCCTGATAGTAAACGCCCTCGCTTGTTATAACCATGATTTTTCTCTTCCGACAAAGTATGACATATTGTGCATTCGATTATCAAGGACATCTACCTTAACTTAGTTTAATACATTTTTTGGTCGCCCTGGTGGTTGTCCTCACGATTAGCGGGTTTGCCTTCCCGCGCAGATACCCAACGACATTGGGTAACCGCAGTCGCCACGTGTTCCTTTCCCAGAATGGGAATCCGGGACTTGTCCATTTAACATTAGAAGGTGAATGGAAGTGGCTGTATACCTCACGTGTACAGGACTGCAGACGAATAAGTAACAGGAATGACCAATGAATTCTTGACGCCCACCGTGCACAAAGGACAGCGTGTTACAGTAAAATTAGCGTAAATATTAACTATCAGTACTAGCTAAGTGTATATGGCAGGAGAATATATCAGGATTAATGTGATCGTAAGGAAAGGTAGATAAGGCTGACAAGTAGAGGCGACTGGGATATTAGTGGGAACATACATAACACCGCGGGGTTGCACCAGCTCAGAGACATCAGGGGATGCATATGACATTTTGCTCGAACGAACAGCCCGAATTAATGCCCGCCGTGTCTATCTCTCGTGATCCATCTCCGAAAGAAACCGCAGGCCTTGCATATTGGCAGCTTGGCTTTTCTTGCGTATGCCTCCGGAAGGCATCATCGCGCGTATAAGATTTTTGGCACGTCAAACAATTCCACCGTACACCAAGGTGCGTCGAGAGCACATGGCGAGCCATATTTCCAGGCTTCATCTGCGAATGAAAACAGTTTGACCAGAGGCAAGAAATACCCTGTGTTTCTTCGCTTGTAGCGCTGGTGTTAAGACCATGGCGGTGCTGCAGGTGTTTTGAGACGTGCTTGTGTTCGAGGCCAACATACATAGCACATCCATCCCATTTGCAAGGCTGCACCCTGATTTTGGTGTCATGATCGGACAAGAGACTCTGATCGATCATGATGGGACTTGCACCATGATGCTCTTTGAGCATGGCATAAATCATGGAAATTTGAGATGAACTGAAATGGGGGACAGTGAGCCTCAAGAAACGGTTCGGAAATGAAGCCACTGACGGATCTGTGTTCATATCAGAAAGAGCAGTTGGTTAATCTTGGTGTTGGTCTGGGTGTTGTCAGTTCTGCAGAAGGTTCGAGTTCTCTGGCTTTTATGTCCTCATCTTCCTGCACTCCCCACCGCAGCTTACCATGAAGTATGAGTGTTGGCAGCCAGTGGCCGGCTTCCACTAAGCTCTTGGCCTGAGGAAGTCTCGCTACAATGGTGGAAGTGGTGGTAGGTTGGTTACGCGCTGTGTTTCTGACCGAAAAAACTTCCGGTCGGTATGCCAATGATGGCATACGCGGATCAGCTGCAGGTGACCAATTAGTCAATTTCGATCTCGAGGGATTGTGGAGTTCACTTTAACCTGGCTACACTATCAGCGTATAACAAACGCCAAAGCGGCTACAAAGGGGTAATGCTTCACAGCCGCCATGTCATTCGCTGATCCGCAAACTGTAATATCTGACCAGGAACTATCTCAACTGGCACTTTCCCCTCGCAAGTTCACTAACTTCGACTAATGCACAGCTGGATGTTCTGAGAATAACCTCAGGAGGGGGATTCTGCCTTGGAGAAGCCTGAAGTGAAGCATTGTAAACAGCATCCTCCACGAATAAATGAATAGTCCAGATCTTCTCGCGTCGCGTGCTTTTCGGATGGACTAGCATATAAATTTGCCGGGGTGATCGGCTGGTGGAAGGAAATCTGGGGCTTGGGGGCTACGACATCAAGTTGCGTAACAATCGGGAGCAGGTGTCACCGGATCAGATTGGATTCCGAACCCACCATGCAGGTGACTAGCAGCAGTCGGAGTGGTTTTCGACGTAATAGCGATAGTGTGACCCACCAGAAGTCGGGTGATAACTTGTTCCCCTCTCGTGTTCGGTTCTGTTGTGTTCGCGGAGATAACTGAGCAGTGTGTTAGTCTAGTTTAAGTGAGAGCGCTGAAACCTTGCCATGATAACGGGGAATCTAAAAAGGCGAAGATCCATCAAGATTAATACCATGCATGGTCAAACCATAAAGATGATGTTGCTGTTGTGAACCACGTACCTGACACGCCGCGGAAACATGTGCAAATGTAAAGACGTGCCATGATGGAAGCGCTGTCGGCTTCATAGGCATGTAAAGACAATTGGTGGACGCGTACATGGCAGCACGGTACCGCCCCGTGATGTCACAGACGGCACAAGGCTCCGGATAAATTACTTCCAGTACTGAACTTCTGACGCACAATCAGAATCATTTCGTCGCACGCATCGGAGCCTTCCACATGCCACGAAAACATTTTGCGTGAGAAGTTGGAAGGGTTCTTATCAGAGCGGCATTGCAGTACTGTACTCAAAAGTTATGACCCGCTTGAAGGCAATGTTTTCTTGAAGTTGCACCGCCACACCTTTTTTCCCATCCTCAGATTCTTCCTTGCTTCTTGTCCCTGCAGCTGTACCGAAAATTTGTGGCCACCTTCAACTAGCTTCGGTTCTGATTATTTGGCTCACGGTTCGTATGGACTTACCTTGTGAGAATGCTGATTCGAAAGCAAATTATTCTATATATCGGTGCTATCCGTCAAGCCTCCACGCCTCCCTCCCTGCGCCGCCACATCGAGCACGGATTTGTGCTGCCACTCCGAAGTTAGAAAACTGGGCTATAATCTTTCCTGCAATATTGTGCTAGACGGCGACATATGCCTTATCACGTTTCACGTTCGGCAAGAGTCGAGACTATACTTGATACGCTTCCGTATCATGATTCTACACGTCCACGTATACTCTTCCCTGAGGTCAGTTGCAAGTTTATCCGTGTTTTTGATTCACATCACACCACATCACAAGAATTATGGAACTATCTTCCTGCGTGGAATTAGAAGACGAATGAGCGGCAGTCTAACTTTCGCCATTACTCCTACCGCTTCATGACTGCTCTCACTTACCGCGGACGTTTGCAGACGTCGAGCAGAAAGCCTTTGCAAACTGATTTACAGGTGTCAAGGGCCTAAAGTATGGGTGTTTGGAATACGAGGGAATACGGTGCATGCATAATGAACCAAATATAATTTACCGCATGGCCATCGCCCTTTTGTCTCGCTCTTACTTTCGTCTACATCACAATCTCGATTGTGGTACCTTATCAGAGAGAGCCTTAAAGGATCCAGTACAAGAGAGACGGCCGGTGTCCTGCAGCAGGCCTGAACGTGGACAGCGGCCGCCGCATCGAAAGTCGACACCTTTGATTGCATATCTTGTGAATTGTCGATTCCTGCCCCTTGATTCCTTTAGGCTGCTCCGCACATGATTCTCGATGTCACGGTAGAATCTTCTCCAAAGCCTAAACAATAGAGCGACTAGTAAAAAAAAACAAACTTCCCCGCATGATTGATTGCCGGCATGTTGCACTATTTCTAGTGCGAGCGGCACTTAGACTGTTCTTGCAGAAGGGAGGACCGGAGGACGTTTCTCGGTCAAATTGGTGGTCGATATCGCAAGGAGCACGTACCTGAAAAACGTATCGCTGCGCAGCTCGTAACTAAATCGTTGGTGGATTGGCAGGCCGCCTTGAGATTACCAGATGCTAATTTTGAGTACAACATGTATGCCTATGTCTGCCGGGTGCCGTGAGAGACCGTGACCGCATGGTCCTAGTCACTGAGGGCGATCACCTTTCGCTTCCGTCCACACACTATCTCCATGAATATCAGCAACAGTGTGTGCCGTCGGAAACCATCTTTGATTGGAGGAGGAGCACCACGTTCATCTCGCTTCGCTTGGAGGAGGTGCCTGACAAAAGGTTTGATCAAGTTCATAAAGCACCGGTTTCGACGCTCGGCTCAGATTGGGCCCCTCCAGTATGATTTTAGTCGTAGCTACTCTCCTGTGCCTTGCACTCCGTGGTGCTGCTTGCGCAGGCGATCACGCCCGTGATGTCCATGTTCACGAATACATGGGAAAGCGTGAGTACCCACAAGTTCCACTCACACCTCCCTACCGTCCTCTTGTCTGGGGAGACTTCAATGTGATCCACACCACTGACACCCATGGGTGGCTGCTTGGCCACCAGAAGGCATCGTTCCCTGAACCAGACTACAGGTGAGTTGTTCGAACGTTCGCAGAATAACTACTTCAAGGCACCATGACTGAACCGTGTTGCCTTGCGCACAATGTAGTGGGGACCTTGGAGACTTTGCTAGCTTCGTAACTCACATGAAGAAAATTGCCATCGTTGGTCCATCATTGTGAACTCTGTGTCATTATCTACAATTCCTATTGCAGGAGAAGGATGTCGACCTTCTTTTGGTAGACTCAGGTGATCTACACGATGGTACGTGCAAATGACTCGTTTAAGGCTCAATCCGACCCATCTCTCCCAGGAACGGGCCTTTCTGATGGCTATCCCCCTGGTGGTGTCGACGCGCACGAGGTCTGTTATGTTAATGCTGATGCATGCCTCGAGACTAATATCTTACATGCGTTTGTTTTACAGTCAAACAAGTTTCTTGAGCGTCTCCCATACGATGTCATGTCCATTGGAAAGTGTGTCGAGTTTTTCAATCCCCTCCTTATGCGTCTGCGGCTAGTTGAGCTGACAACTTTACTTCTATAGTCATGAATTGTATATATATGCGAATACATATGATATGTGGGTTCTACGTATCCTGAGCGAATTTCGGTTTGACTGACAGTATCTTATCCACACCCTTCCTGGTTACCCCCTTTGTGACGACCATATTATCTCGATGCGACTCGTCGACACCTGCCGGAATACGTAATGTGGCTTCTGGACACTTCTCCCATGGGATTTGATTTGTTTATGACACTACCACTGCCACTGTACGGTATTCCCGTTGATCCTTGCCGTTCTTCAATACTTGCCACATGGATGAACCTCTTGTGGTCATCTTCGCAAATTTGGGAACGTGCATACCGAAATAACATGAATGATATACAGGTACACAAACTTTGTCCCTCACCTTGCGGGGCGGTACTTGTCCTCCAACGTGAACATCACTGTATTCAACTCAGATGGTGAGGCTGAGAGTGTGCCAGTCGGGAGTAAGTTTGAATTCAAGGTTTATCTTGCTGTTGTCATTGTCTATGTCCCATCCACAGACCGCTACACCAAGTTTACTACCAGAAAGTAGGCAATTTTGTGTTGTGAATACCGGAGGATCTCATTCATCCGATATGGCAGAGGCCGTCGTATTACTTCCCTTGGAGTCCTGTACGATTTCACAGGGAACGATATGAACACCACTGTGCAAGCCGTGGCTGATATGGTCAAAGAGCAGTGGGTACGTTATCACCGGCTTTAGGTGACCCCAACCCGGTATTCTGATATTTGTTCATAGTTCGTTGAGGCTATCACAGAAGAACCTGACGTATTTGTACTTGTGGGGTGAGCCAATTTTATTGTTGCTGAGTAAGGATTAATGTGAACTTTAGACACATGCCAGTTTCTTACGATAACTGTAGGCCAACGAACGTAATTATGAGGTTTGTGCCACCTGGTGATCTGATGCATCCATCTAGGGCCTGTTGTCTTCGATGCTGTACGGGCTGTGCACCCTTCAACGCCCATCTTAATCTTTGGAGGTGGAGGCGCTACCTGATCATTTCAAATATCATTCTCACCCGCGGGCTTAGGTCATTCCCACATTCGTGACTGTCAACAATACGATGGCCGTTCTATGGCTCTCGAAAGCGGACGTTACATGGAGACAATTGGTGAGTAAGCCCCAAAATCAGGAGGCGCCGCGCCTGACATGTTTCTAGGCTGGATGAGTATGTTGTTCTACCAAGAATGTTTTTGCTAAATAACACAGGAAATTAGGTGCGGACCTTGATGCTGCCAAGGGCAATAGCGACAACGTTACTTTCACAAGGAGATATCTGGACCAAAACCGTGTGACCTACGAGGTACTGTACCGTGTTCTTATCTTCCCGCGGCACTGAATCTTGTCTGCGGCGATCAGTACCACACACAAACGTCGAACCAAACATTTGACACAGGCTACGGGCGCTCCATCACTCGTGGACTGGAAGAGCTCGCGGTCCGCTTTGATTTATCCTACCTGTACGGGACAGCCCCACAAGATTATACTATCAACCAGTAGGTGTGCACCGCGTGCACCGCATAACCCACCAGCTCAATCATGTGCTAGGAACCCATATCCTTCCAACGGATCTCTTCTATCTCTTTTCATTGCAGATGTGGGTGTCAATTTTTTGAACGACGTTAAATGTTCAGTTATTGACACGCTTGCTAGGCTGTTCCATACGCTCTCTCCATCAACAACACCCGTGACTCCATTCCAAACATAATTATCACCAATTCAGGATCTCAACGTTTCAACGTCTTCGAGGGACCATTCACCAAGAACGATCAGCTAACCGCCTCTCCGTTTACGGATGCGTTCTTGTACATCCCCAATATCACATTTAGCATTGCAAACCAGGTTCTCCCCGCTTTGAACAGCGCGGGCGCGGCCGAGAAACGGAAGCGAGATGAAGTCGAAAGGGAACTCTGGAGCCGTGGAGTTGTTGACATTCGATACAGAGCCTGGTTAGAGGAAATGGACCGCCGTGCTGGAATGGGTAGACGCGAAGCAACGGTTGGCAATATGACGCTCGGATATGTCACAGCCGATGTAAGGGTTCCATCTCGCACACGTCCTAATGTACTCATAACAATGACAGTCGTGCTCTGGCGCTGGTGACGACACGCTACATGTGGCGTTACCCTACTACTCGATCCCGGACTTTATTGGCTCGAATTCGCCTAACGTGACGGACGACACGCCCATCGATCTTGTTTTTGTTGACTTCATTGAAACCCAGCTCCTTGGCATTCTCAATGGCCTGCAGAGCGAGAAGAACTATACTACGACTGATGTCTCGATGTACAGCCCGACGCTGTCTAACGTGGTGTTGGGGCTGTATGCTCAGGCCGCGTGGAACTGATTGCACGGCCGGTAGTGTAGTAACCGTGCTGTATTTTTCTTTATAGCGTAACTATTTTGATACCTTTTTCGACTATGCTCCACGTCGACAGATGTGCCAGTTTTGTACGGCGCACTCTAAACAATATCGGCGCTACAATCGGTACTTGCCATATCGCAGGCAGAGGGTGCTGACGAACTCTGGCCTTACGTCTCTGTCGCAAAATCGCACTCTTCTCAGCATCCTCCAGCACTGTCTGTACGAAGCCGAAGTTGCTGGAGAGGGGACGTCGAATTAATAGGGCACTTAAGGGACTGGAACGACTGTATTAGTTTATAATGCATAAAATACTGTTCAAGGATTGACTGCCTTCCATCTACTATTGGTAGTCTCCCCTAGACAGATCCAATAGAAGGGAGATGGTCGTCCCTCAGAACTCGGGCCTAAAAATGCAAGTCAAACTGAGTGGAATCTGATAACCTACAAGGAAATACATGTTGGCTTAAATACGTGGAGCCTCTGCTTCTGTGATCGTTCAACATAAGTATGTACTATATAGAGTGACTACACGCTAACCACCGTGTGATCTACACAACTTGCTTGTTCGCAAATCGTGAGTTACCTTCCAAAAACAACACCCACCCTTCGAATCTCTTTGGCAGAGCATAAAATGGCTTACAACTGTAAATATTTCGGGGAGGTACACCCATCTCGCTGCACTGTGACTGCGCCTCTGCAAACCGCTGTGAGGCTAAATCATTTTTGCCGCGCGCGAAGGCAATCTCCCCCAGTCCGCGGAAGCTGATTGCCTTGACGTACAAATGACCTTGCATATTGCAACCTTCAATGGCGGCATCGAAAAGAGACTCAGCCCGGTGGTAGTCGCCTGCCGCGAGCTCGATTTCTGCAGAGTTATAAAGTCTGCCGACGATGTCGGGCAACACAAGGGATTCAAGTGGCCTTTGGGTGAGCTGCCTCGCAAGGTCATAATTCCCCTGGTGAGTAGCAACAACGGCTTTTAAAAGGTTCCACCGAAAGGCAAGTTGCGGATCCTTCCCCTTGACCGAGTCCAAAGCTTCCTGTAAGAAATCCATTGCATTGGATAACCTGCCTTCGACAAATGCAACCTCCGCAAGTAGTTGCAGTACATGAAGGCGCTCAAAAGGAGCTATGCATTGTAGAAGAAGGTCTTCCACATGTCTCCCGACCTGTGCAATGTCTCCCGACCTGTGCAATGTCTCCCCCGTAGGCTAGTATGGCTCGACAGTGCTGGAGCTTGGACTTCAAGCCCCATATTCGATCTTCCATAGATTTCACAAACAGTTCGGGCACAGATGATGTGAATGTATGCATCCGGGTAACATCGAGGCCAAACCAAATTCCGACTTTTGTTGGTTTGTCCAAATGCTCCCACGAGTCAGAGTGTTCAAAGTTCTCTAAGACGCGTTTGGACTGAATGAAGCGCCCTAGCTTCGTGTACACATCTGCACGCTTGGTAACACAAGCTGCTACTCTCTCGTGGTCACTCGCTGCTAGGAAGAGAACCTCAGCAGCCTGGAAGGTTTTTATTCCTTCAGTGAACCGAGAAAGAATATCGTAGAGTGAGCCGAGAGTAAACAGGCAAGTCCCCTTGCGTTTCCACGTGGAGGAATTCTCTGTGATTTTGAAAATAGCTGGTGCAAGGCTTGTTGGCCGAGGGGCAATCGCCACCAAAAACTGCAAAAATTGGAAGCAAACACCACAGGCCTCTTCTGCGCCATGTGGGGCAGTAAGGCCCAGTGCAATTATATGCTCGATGTTTATGTGGTCCGATTTAATGACATCGACAGAGTTAGCCCGCTGTTGTCCAAGAGCACCGTAGTAGAAGGCGCGTATATCTCGCAGACAAATGGGATCAGGTGGTGGCAATGAATCTTGCACATAATGTCGAATGGGCGCGAGCATCTTGGCAAAACCTGCTTGACGATAAACGAGAGATTGCGTGCATAGAACATCACATATAGCGTTGACTTGCGGGAGAGATGGCAAAAGATCGCCAGCCAGGTTTTCGTTGAGACCCTGGGGCAAGAAGGCGATGACAGCCAAAGTATTACGACCACCCTCGCCGAGGTCTTGTATTGATGGTGAGCTGATCGATAGTTGCATGGTGTCTGACAAACTCTGGAGCTTTCCCTTGCCATAGTCAAGGACCTTGCTGTGCCGATCATCCCATCTCTTCACCAGCGTAGCCAAAGACCAGCTATTTTTCTGGGCGGCGTTTGCGAGTAGATTGATGGAAAGGGGGTGAAATTCCAATTCAGTAAGCAAGGTTGCAACTCCATCCTCGGCATCTATGCCTCTGGGTTGATGATATATTTGAAAAAATGCCGCCTTAGCAGAGCTCAGATCCAATGACGGGATGTCCTTTGTGATCCATGAAACATTGGGCGCATTCCTTCTACTACGTGACGTGAGAATCAAAGTGACGCCTGGGATGTCGGCAATTTGAGAAATGGCTGGATGGATGGATGACCCGTTAGCCTCCTCGAAGGTCTCAGCATTGTCCAAGACAACGAGGGCCCTCGCGAGAGCGAGAAACGTGGATATCTGGTACATGGGGTCAGAGCCAGTAACCGTGGTGCCCAGAGCTTCTGCAAGTCGAGCCATAAAAGCTTCAAAAGTGATGGTCGAAGGATCCAGGGCATCGTATGTCACAAAGAAGCGCCTATCAGCAAATCTCTCTGCGATAAGCGGCTGGTTGAGGATAGCTTTGGCAAGTGAACTCTTTCCCATGCCCCCCGGACCAATCAATGCAATATGCTTCTCATTGACAACAAGGCCCGTCAATTCTTCCAAGAGAGTATCACGACCGTAAAATATGGAAGGACGCGATGGAGGCACCATTGGGCGATGCCTAACTACATTCAATCGACACCGTTCATCCCACGAAACGACAACTTACTTTAGGGCGTTGGTGTCGCTAGCATTGCCCCCTAGTCCCAAAGCCAGCCTCCCCACGCGAACCGCGATGCCAGCGATCGCTTCAGTCTTGAAAAACATGATTCAACAGAAGTTCAGGTGGAGTTCAGAAACGTACATTGAAAAGTACGATGACGCGATCTAAGTCTCTTTCCCATCCAGAAATTTGGTCACGGTCAATCACGACAGAGAAGAATCTCCGCAAATATTTTCGCTTGCTCTTTGTGGCTACTTCATTATTGATGCGGTTGACTGATCTGTGTGGTGTACTCAGTATACAGTGCAAGTTGAATCGGTTTGGCTCACGAGTAAAGCTCAGACAAAGCATCCCTCAAGGATCCTCGGAGGTCGTCATCGGTAACACCCTCAGTTGCCCTTGCAAGGATTCTGGTGATAGTGTCGCACTTGTTGACTAACGCAAGAAAATCAGATTTGTTTTTGATTACTGACTGCAGAAACCTAAGGGTCCATCCACGAAATTATAATGCCTGTGCTAACGCACCTGCACAACACCCATGATACTTCCAATCGTTCCGAGGACATTTTTTGCGAGGTCGATAGGAACTAGGTCTTTTGTAGTGTTGATAACCGCTATGGTTACACCTAGCGTTTGGATTACCGTGTCGCCCTGCGTTTCATTGGCCTCAGAGGAGGTTCGTGCGGCAGGTAGATCGTTGTGTTTCTGTATTAATATTAGAGTCAAATACGCCGTGGTGGGTCTTGGATATGTCTTGTTACCTTCGATTTTGTAGAGGAAGTCTTCATTGCCTGAGTCCGTATAGTGGGAGAGGGTGGAATAGGGTTGGGTAGGTGTCAGTCATTGAAAACGCGTGTCTCACATGCCTCGAGCCACAGCACAGTGTGACATATACCAGCGTCTATCAGGTAGCATATATAGCAGGAACCTCGACGTCATCTTCAGACAGAGGAAGAACTTCAAGAAGTCTCCCGTAGTCTGACCTTCATAGAAGAGGGGTTGTCATTCCTCCTGGAAAGGAAGAATGAAGAGTTGAAGTTCAAGGCGAGCTTGAAGATATTCAGCTCGCGACTTCATTATTGACTAAGCTCACTGGCAAAACCGCGTTTCATGAAGACCAACGTCGGCAGAGCCAGCCAAGCGAGCGCTTCGAGAAGCAACCACCCCCAGACTCAGAGAGAGGCGGAAGTACATGAAAACGGAACCTGGTCTGAAATTTGAGTGGTCACCGGCCCGAACTCACCTCGCATGCGACAACGGCCGCATGTAGCAATATTTACATTTGTATAATTACAAGGCCGTCTCGATCACATTCTGCAAACTGATCATGACTGGTCGACCACTGGCATCATGATGTAACCATTGTACTCGGCGATACACTCCGGGGTGCTACGCGGCTGTCGCCGCTCCACGGCTCGGAAGGGGGCAATTTTTGTGTGTTGGCAATGTTGCGCCGACGGCCGAGTCAACCCATATTCCCCCAATGGCATGGATCCTTAGCAGTATATGTGTGCCACTTCACTTCCCCATGTGACGTCAAATATTCAGGAACTGATGTGCCAGTGTTTGCTAGCTAGGTTGTTTCATATGCCCCAACACCCGTAATTCCATTCGAAACATACTGCATATAACTATCACCAATTCAAGATCTCGACTCAATATATTCAAGGAGCAACCATTTGTCAAGAACGATCAGCTATGGGTTTATCCTATGTCTCTGGCATACCGTATATATCATTGTGAACTAGGTTAGGTTCCTCCTGCTTTGAACAGCGCGGCACGCTAAAGCAGAACCGAAACAAGGTCGAAAACAGGATTTGAAATCGCGGACTGTCGATCTTCGGTACAAAGCCTAGTTGGGGTGGATGGACTGCCGTACTGAAATGGGTGGGCAGGCAAAACCCACACCAGTGGAGTCTTCTTCAAGGACAACGTGATGATCATTTTCTGATTGACTCCAGATGCAGATCACGGTTATCACATATCTGACTCTAGTGCAACATGGAGAGGGCAAGTACAGGGCGCAGCAGACTCTGCGCCCCGTGTCTGTCCCTGTCCCAAAGTATAATCAATTTGCGGAATTGAATGGCGAGGTGGACAGCTTGATACTTAAACCCGTTAGGAAGTGACAAGTGGGGATACGGCGCGTTCTAACCGTGTAATGTCCGAACGTTCCTCGGAGCCACTTCTCACTCCCAGCGGCTCCATTGTGGTTTTATAGCTGCTATGTAATATAGTTATTGAAAGTAATTTATGCTTAAATTTTATGGAAATGGGAGCGCATACAACTTAATGAGCGTATATGATACTGAACTATATGGAAGAGAGATAAAGATACGAAGGGGGTAGTGTATGTCGATAAATAGTAATAAATTATAGGCACCGGCAACTGTGAGGTTTGAGAAGAGGATATACGAACCGTAGCACACCGGTGTGGATATCAAAATAAAGAGAGGGTCGGTTTAGTATAAATAAATTAGAAAGGTGACGACGACAAGCGGATGGATTTGAGTTTATGAATCCGCGAGACGCCTCTTCTTAGCGACGGGCTCACAGTTTTGAACCTTCAACGCAATAACTCCGTCACCACGGACAGGGCTTATCTCCATACTGCGGCAATTCGACCTTGCGTTACCATGGCTTCTCCTACATGCGTCTTCCCGCGCAAAGGCGACGTTGCAGGTAGTACATTGGACTTTGTGCTCAATATGAGTGACGAGGTGACGAGCGATGCTTGTACCCTTCATAGCGGCGCGCTTTCTCGACAGACAACCCTTCCAGAGACAGGCGGTATCCCCTTCACCACCTGCGAAATTGTGGAACCTGAGGAGATGGTCTGTGACGCTTGACTGGTCGCCTTCAATGTACATCCGGCAGGGGGAACGGTCCTTGTTCCATTTGCATTCATAGACGTGCAGTAAAGGTTGTTCGTTTTCGATCGCATTCTGCACAGCACATTCGTCCACCATGCGACCATCGCACTCTACCTTCCTCGGTGCTGTGTGAGGCATCTCCACAAGAGGAGCAGCCTGAGCGCGGTGTGCACCGAGATGAGAAGACCGAGCAGTATACGATGCCGGAACTGCGCGTTTAACGAAAGAATTAGATGTCGAGCGGAAATCTTTTGTCGCGAAATCCAGCTCTGCAACATCAGAGTCGGAAGACGTTCTCCTCAGCCGTTTCCCCAGACATCCGGTACGTGGAGGATCTGCGGAATGAAAACGTGGAGGTCGGGATAGTCCAGTAGAACTCCCACGAGTGACATCGAGCTGCTGGCCTTCTTGACTATTCAACTGAAATGATGGATAAGTGCCAGCCATGTTTCCCTGCATGGCAAAGGGATAGAATCCGGGAAACGAGACGAGATTAGCAGCCGGGAAAGGCACTGAGGGAACATGGTTTGTAGGCGGACGAGAGTGAGATACATGATGTTGGTGGTTTAAGGAGGGACAAGCGCCGTTGAAATTATCCAGACAAAATAGGGGCGAGTCGATTGCCTCGCTGTGCTGGTCCTGACTATTTCGAGGTGCTTCAGTGAGGCGGAATATATGTATTGACGGAGTAGAACATACGCCGACTGTCCTTCAGGCACCAATATCCGCGCGGAAGGATATATTAGATCAGGCTGCGCGTGCTGATGGCCTGTAAACCGGGCGAACGAGGGACTAACGCCTTGAAAGTAATTTTCGCGATAGCCACGCGCAGATGACGTATTGTGAACGAAGTCGGAGCGGGGAAGAACATAATCCTCGGGCATATGCGAAAATGAATGCGACGGATAAATGAAAAGTTGGTGTTGTGGAGATGTATTAAAGGAGTGCGTTGAATAGCTGCGGTGCCGAGCGATCATAATATTTAATAAAGTATATGATGACGACGACACACTACCAACAATCACCTCGTGATATCGACGTCATGTTGATTTTGCTTCTCCCATGCCTGATCGCGTAGTAGACAGGGTTCCTGCTCCGCAAAAGAGCATTCTTGTGGAGCGATAGTCGTCGTCGCAGAACGCTGCTGAGGAACCATCTGAGTACCTAGAGCAGTACTACCACAAAACAGCCTCATTCAGACTTATCTATTCAATGCAGACGCTAGATGACGCACCTGATTGAAAAAGACGAATAATCTAGACCCATCGGCAACGTCTGAGAAAGGAAGGTGTAGTGAAGAGCGAAGAAGCAGGGAAATGAAGCTTCTATACGCTTCTATATAGTGACTCGTTCTACTTCGCAGGTAATTGTGTGAACCCCATGAAGTGTCTGATTTATATCTTGCATCACGTCAGGCCACACCCCCTAGGATGCATGCAGAAGCTCACAGGAGCTATCACATGCGTGGGCCGCACTCATCAATGATCGGACTGGAGGGATGAGGCGAGGCGTAGGTATGGGCGCTCACGCGTTCTATTGAGTCATGGCAATACAGAGCGGGGTGTGGAGGACGCATAATCTCCAAAGCTAAGCTGTGCTTGCTCAGGACGAGTATTGGCGCCCAAGCGGTCGAGCACAGCGTAACAATATCCATGGTACACGGCAGTTCGCAGGGACGCTGCTCCACCCACATGGAGTCGACGTGCAGCATGATCGGCTCCACAGCGATATCTGATACTTTGAAGGCCCGTCTGGCAGAAAAGCACGCATCCTTGAAAAAGTAAGTAATCATATCATACATGCGCTGATAAGTATGCCATAAAAAATGCGCCCTTCCAAGCAACTTGGAAGAGCGTCAATTCACTAATCTTCCTGCCAACATGACTGCAGCTATGCACGACAAGTATCGCGAGGCGTCCGAAGTTAGGATACAACCAGCGCCGCTGGGCATAATTCGTAGCTTGTGAGAAGGGACTGCCAAGCAATTTTAGACTAGTCTATTGGTTCAAGGGAAGTCCCGTACCACGATGACGGACGGGTTTGTTTGTTACAAAGACGTGCTTTCATTTCATACAACCGAAACGTAGTTGGAGAAGCAAGGCGTTTTCACCCGACGTGGTAGAATTCCCACCTCAGGGTAGTCATTGCGCCCTTTACTTCATTTCAAAGAGAAACGAGTCATCGGAGACCGAAACAACACAGGATGACACGAGGGCTCATGAACGTGCTCGAGTGCGTCAAACATCTTCAAGCCTGTAGACGTCATAAGCAATCTAACAGGACATCGATCCGGGTTTACGAAAAATATTCCTTGCCAAATGACTAATCGCGTCTTTCAGTTGCACTTTTTCACCTTGATCACGAACCATAAGTAATCTCCACCCTATCCTCTTCTGCATGTTCTAGCTTGCCAGGCTCTCCGATAAGAGGTCGAGCGCCTGCCCTGCCCTGTGTCCTCAGACAAATAGCCGGGACGTAATCAACTCGGAGTCATCGCTTCAGGGAGACTCACCAATTCCAGGAGTGATAAATGCACATTCCTCGTTATTGACCTATTTTTGCCAAGCGCATTCGGGCAGCGTTTGAAGTTTAAACAACTAGTGCAATGACTTTCCGCTGCTTACAGCTGTTTGCGAAACTAACGCGTGACCGTCTAGCTTGATTTTCGGCATGAAATCATCAGTGACTAAAGGCCTCCACAGTCAACCGAACGATCTGCAGAAATATGCCCCTTGACTCTGGAATCATGGATGGGATGTCGAGGATGTATGGTTCGTCTCGAAGAACATGTTGACACCCATTGCTGGACAAAGTATGTACATGACTGATATTCGAGCACAAGCATGACATCGTCTAGTCGCCCTCTCTCGTATTCTCACCTCACCTACACGATTATCCACTGGCTTGCTGCTGTCTCGTTGGGAGGAGTTCGAGGCAACAGGTTCCCACAACACCTGCACTGTTAAGGATGGTTCCGAATTTGTTGTCCTCGACTCAACTAGCAAGAACGGATTGACTGACGTGTTCATTCAAGGGATCCTGCTGTGATTTATGACGCGTTGACAACGCCGCCATGACGGTGGAAGTATACATTGCTGCTCGAATCATAGAACGCCCATTTGACGGACGGGAATTTATGGTTTCGTTGTCGAAGTTGGATACTATTGTTAGTGTTGACAGATGGCGCTGGGTAATTCGAGGTGGAAACTTGATGGGAGGGATTTCGATTGTGGTCTTCTTTGTAGTACTTCTTTTCTTTCCCGCCATGGATTATACAGATGCACGTTTGCAACTGTCGTTAGTTTCGCAAGCAGCTGTAAAATGGAGTGACATTATGGACGTCGTGAAGGATGCCTTCAAAAAAGTGACATGACGAAACAAAACACCGAGTTGCCACTAAATTCAAAATTTCCTTTTTTGCATAGAGGTTTTCGGGTGCTCTTAGTCTCAAACCCAGCCTCTACTGTTCAACATTTCGTGGTCACTATCGCCGGCTGGGTCAACAAAGGTTGGTGAAGTCTCATTTACTGACACGGTGCTAGGTTGACTTCGTGCATCCCATTTCTGAAGATGAATCTGTCACTATACAGTGTAAATGCGTTCCTCATATTGGACTCTGAAGGACACCGCGTCCTAGCCAAGTACTACCGACCCAAGGGACATCCGCAGGGCGAGTCAAAGGATCTCCCCACACTGAAGGACCAGCGAGCATTTGAGAAGGGTCTATGGCAGAAAACAAAGAAGCCTGGAGGTGTGTAGCCGCCTGCGTGTTGGGACAAGCATACTAACAAGTCACCGTGTACAGCTGATATCATACTTTACGACGGTCGTCTTGCAGTCTTCCGACATTCGTTAGACCTCATCTTCTACATCATCGGTGGTGCAACAGAAAATGAAATCATGCTCTACTCTACTCTCACTGCATTCTCCGACGCAGTCCACTTGCTACTGCGGAATCAGGTTGAGAAGCGGGCTGTTCTGGAGAACCTCGACATGGTTCTTCTATGCTTAGACGAGACAATTGATGATGGGTAATGTACTACCATGATCCATGGACGTATATTACTCACGCTATCTCAACAAGAATTATTGTGGAAACTGATTCGACGACAATTGCATCAAGAGTTAGCCGACCGAAGGCAGACACAACCGAGATCGTAATCAATGAGCAGACGATCATGAATGCATATCAGACCGTCAGGGAAAAGGTACAACAAAGGATACAGCAACTGTAGAAATTCGCTTTTTGTAGTGCCTGTTGGTTAGGACACGGTTGAAAAATCGATTGTTTCACACTGCTGTGTATTATTATTTGGTCGTAGAATACTACATTTGACTGACCTCATGAATTGAACTGATTTCGCGGAATGAGATTCCTAACATCTTCCACTGTTATCCAAAATTCAGATAGCATCTATATTGATCAAGAGATGACAATGAAAACTATTGGCTAGCACTTGTAAGTACCTTCCATACATACAACACAATACCCTTATAGTAACTGATACATAAGAATTTAGAGCTCGAAGTCCATACCAGATGGCTACCCATAATCCTACATCAATCCGTGTGTGCTCTTATCTTACATCCTCCGTCCAGTTCGGTGTCGTCCCATGCTTCTATCAAAGCCTAGACTTCATACAAGATCCTACAAAGCCACCATCTGATGTAAGAACAAGGGCATTGCCTCTTGTTTGACAGGTTGACAAGGATGGAACGCTGAATGCCGTGCTTCCCTACAGAAGCATCGAACTTCACGGAAGTTCAGTAATCAATCTAAAAATGTTTTGGTGATACTAACCTTCCTTGCCTTGTACCGTTGCGGACGATGTACCCATACACAGCTGCGCTGGACGCAGCAACGGCAGTCAGAGCTGCTGCAATCTTCTGCAGCGTTGATACCGACTCAGTGGAGAGGCTGAAGTCGGGGTGCTCATAGATGGCGTATGGACGCATGATAACGTGTAGAGTGGGATAAGAGGGAGGGTTGAGGGTTCGAGTACTCGACGAAGAGCTGAGACGAGGTAAAATGAGAGGCTGCTAAGCGACTGCAGAGCCGAATCTCTTCAGTGAACCTTTATACTGTGCGATGCAACCGGAACCGACCTCGGGTATGAATACAGTGACTTATCGTTGCTCGGATGGGGGGATTTGAGGGAACCGATGATCAGTACAGCTGTGTCACCCCTTCATATACATAATTTTCAGTGCCAGCTGCGCTGAAGACCAAGAAAGTAACCGCCATAAGCGGGGGTTCCTGGATATTGGCGCAGCCAAGCATGTATGTTTGTTGAGGCTGTACATCCGGGATCTCGGTGCATATATTACGTTGCCTAGAATCTGGATAGGCGCATCTCTCAATTCGAATGTTTCAAAGATGCTTCCAAAGTTATGTAATGAGTGGGTACTCCATTGAACGTGGTATACTTCCTCCAAAATGGTAAACCAACTTGAAACACTGAAGCTAAAAGCTTGGAGAATGTCAATGAAGAATGAAAAATATTTTCAATGAACCCCACGTGTTCGCCGTCGATAAGATTCGGCACGAGAAAACATATGATCAGAAGAGAAGACTTCAGCCAGCCTATAGATTGCCACAAATGGTAGCAGGTGCCAGTGATTCCTGGCGAAGCCGCGACACGGCGGAGGTTGACAGCAACCTTACACCAGACCTACACACATCTCTATTTTCACCCCAAATCGGCAAACCGACCGGTCATTCACGTATTGTCGTGAGGAAGACGAGGGCTGTCCGTTTATGTATAGAATTTGAGGGGGAATTAGCTTTTTATGTGCTAGGGTGGAAAGAACTATCAGTATGTTTAATCCGTCTAGCTCCCCTACTGAATTTCGTTACTTAGGCTGAGCACACTCACACTGCTTCAAGCGCACTGGCCGGTTTTCGAGATAGCCAGAAATGTAAATCCCGAGAAGGTATCTATCGTGAACCCTTCGAGCGGTCATCGTGCACACTGCAGACGCCCCTGAAACATACATTGGAAAACATATTTTTTGCCAGGTTTTTACTCCCAAAATTGAGCTTTTGACCCTCAGTTGTTGTGGGGTGGCTAATCGTCCTTATGGCGTCTTATCGACAATTGATTTCTCCTCACACGGCCCGAAGATTGTCTCTGAGGTGCTGTTGGCGTATTTCTCAACGCCAGTATTATGCGCTGGCACAAGCTCCCTCTGCGGCGAGTTGCAACGCCGGTCATCCGAATGATCGCCTCTGACTTATAAACGTTGTACCGATCAAAGATGTCCTTGTATCAACGACGCGTTTTTCGAATTCTCCATTTTGGTGGGATGCTCGGTGGTCAGATTCAGGTAAGTACGATCTTCGTCGGTTGCGAGCATCTGTGTGAGCTTGGATTGTCATCATGGGAACTCTGCTCCAGCAACGAGTGCTAGTGACGCGGCGCGCTGACTTAGGGTACATATCGAGCCTATAATTAATCATAGAGTCTCGGCATTTACATGGGTATTTCATATATGTCTGACAACTGGGTTCAGAAGAGCCTTCTATCTGTATTTATAGTTATCCGAGAATTAATCTAAGTCAAACGGACTCCTCGGATATCCCCTTCAGCCTACGGGGGTAAAAGATTCGTTGTTACTTCTGCAAACCGTTCTCATCGGGGAGATGTATTCATAGTCTCGACAGACGGGATGAAGCAGAACCAAAATTAATATATACGGATTGCATTGGTATCCAGATCATCATGTGAAACCTGTGAGGCACGAAACAGTGCAAGACAGTGCACCGTGTCCCATTCGACCGAGTCGTGTCCTTGTAACGCAGATGGGAACCTATATATAATGTCATGAACACCTTGGCGCATGGAATCTAACCATTCCCAGACACTTCCAGCCTTAGCGGATAACTTGAATATATGGCGCAAGTAATGGATATCTACAAACAGTAGATAATGCACATGAAAAGTTCATGTAGCAGCATAACAAGAGACTTGGTATCAGTAAGGAACAGCAGGAACCAACGTGTCTTCCGGTAAGCAAAATTAATGACGTAAATGCGGAAAGACATTCCAAAGCGAGTGAGAGGAGAGGTATCTAGAACAAGCATACAAAATTGCTCGGGAACACATGCCTACCAGCCTGTCGCCTAGCTTCATCAAGTAATTCTCCGCTCCACCATCCATCTTCCGGGGTATCAGTAACGGCAATGATATCGCCTGCTTGGAAATCGAATTCTTCATCGATGGTCGCTCCGTAATCGTACAGCGCTTTCACTATGATATGATACATGAATTACAGAATACACCAAGGAACGGAATCAAGAAGACATACCGTAAAACAGAATGGGGCGCCCGTCATCAGTATAAGCACCTGTGGGAGGTGGTGGATGACGTGGGAGCTGTGGAGACGGTGTGCGCGTCATGGCAGGACTCGGCGCACGGTAGGCATTCGCATTATGCCCATAGTATGGCTGTTGGTGCGGGTGACTGATGGCGCCCTGGCTTGGATGAGTCGCGATTGACGGATTGCGTGTAGGTGGACCGTAATTAATGTAAGGCTGAGATGTCGGCGGTGGAGGCTGGAAAGGAATGACGTGTTGAGACTCATATTGAGGACGTTGACTTGGCTGGTTATAGTTGCCATAGTTAGGTTGCGGTGGAGCGGGCGCAGCGTAAGGGGCTATAGGGCCGTAATCAGTACGAGGAGGCTGTTGCTGTTGCTGCTGCTGCTGCCGGGTATCATGATTATTATACCCATTGTATGAATGAGCGCTAGGCTGTTGAGTGTGGCCATAGGGTGGTTGTCGCGGGGGTTGTGCCATATGATCGATAACGACACGTCCATCTGGGCCAAGAGCAATGCCAACTTGGTTGTTCGGCGTGACTGGTCTCTGAGAGGTTGACTGCACTCGAACAAGTGATGCAGCTGGAGGCTGGGCAAGGTTTTGAGTGCCAACACCAGGATACCCCCCCCTGCTAGTTGGGCGGACCCCATTTGGATCCTGGTTATTATTAACAGGGGGCGGTGGGCCGACATAGCTATTGGCCCTGCTACGAGATCGTTGCTCTCCAGGGAACGTGCGACCATAGTTGTCAAGGACCCGCTCAACTGGAATGTTCGAAGAAGATGGAGGAAGTGTGGGTGGGGGAGGGGCTGCGAGGACCGGTTTAGGAGGATTTGGGGAGGCCGAGCGAGACGGCGCAAGGGGGTACGCCCCAACCACAATTTCAGCCGAATTGCGGAAATCGCGATTGCCAGAGTTGGACCTTGATCCTGGAGAGGGTGCAGTGAGTGATTCAGTGGTGGCTTTGCGAGGATCCTGGCCGGATAGAGTATCTCTGCGGACGGTAGGATGTCTAGCCACGTTCTGGGCAGCAGTGCTCAATTGAGCCATTTGCCTGACTAATGGGTCATTCTCTCCAACGGGAGGAGAAGTCCGGGATTGGCCTCTCTGTTGCTGCGGATCATTGTTCGGATCAACATCCCAAGCCTTCCCTCCAATGACCAGCTGCGTGTTAGAGACCGTAGGGTCCATCGGATCCCCCCGGGGCTCATGCGGGGATCGAAGAGCAGAGGCTGTACTATTGCGCCTTTGCGTGTGGGCTTGAGGTTGAACGTCACGGGGTGGGGACACGTGTCCGTTAACACCGTTCGTTTGAGAGCGGCCACTTTGAGACTTTTGGGTCTGACTTCTCGAGAGGGCAGATTCAGCAGGAGAGCTGCGACTTGCACCACCCATCGCCCCTACACCTGCATGGTTCGTATCATCGTAGAGGTCGTCCTCCGGTGGAGGTACGCTGCGACCGACCGCAGACCTGTGCGATGTTCTAGCATACGTTGCAGGATGGGTAGCAATGCGAGTAGAAGATGAGGGTAATGCATCGGAACTGGTATAGTTGACGAAAGCCGGTGGTTCGGGTATTGCGCTTCCGGTTGCGTAATCGCGGACAAAGTTTTCCATCTCCTTTTCTGGTTCCATTTGTTCCAGTGCAAGCCGCATTTTCTCGCATGACTGAGAACGGATCACTAAACAGTGATCGCTGATAGTATGAAGACTCACCTCGTCATCTGATACACAGACTGTTGACACGGAATTGGCATAAGCCCACATGTTATCCTTCGTGAACTCCATTCGCTCTTCTTCAAGATCTTGACAAGAGTCGCAGAAGGCCTTCCAATCCTGCTCCCATTTTTGCATAGTTTCTTGCAACACCCGAGTAAACTGAGCATAATCATTTTCGTTTACTTGCACTGTCTGCTGGGCACGTTCGAGCTTTAGATGAATTTTCTCCAGATCTTTGCCCTGAACTAGTGTCGATTGAGCAGTGTAGGAATTGATACGGAGGCAATCAGATTCATATTTTTCTCGAGCCTTGGCTGCGTGCTGTTCGCGTGTTTGCTTGACTTTAAACTCCTTCTCGATGGTTGCCTGATACATTTTCTTGTGGTGCTGTTGCTTAGCGGAGAAAGCCGCCGCCTGGCCTTCAAGGTCATTTCGTATTTGCTGCGAAAGCAGCAGGTGATAACCGGCTTGCTTATCAGTTTCAAGGCGCAGCGTATCCACGGAGTTCCGAAGTTCCCTGTAGGCTACGATCAGTAATGAAACTTTGCCGTGCGTGGAAGAGGCCTGGCTGGAGCCACATGGTGAACGTTGGATGCAACCACCATGCGGGTGAATGTCGCAGGCTAGTAATGAGACAGAAAGCAACTCAGGAGTGCTCAGAGGAACAACGTGTAGTTCTGCAACTTGCAGAGCCACGCCCCGTCCCATCCCACAACAGACAGGCGGTGTTCAAAGAAGTCGAATAGCTCACCCTATCTCATCCTTGCCAATTGATACTTTGGCCAGCTTCGCCAGTCGTTTAGCATAATCTTCTTCGATCGCAGATCTGCCGTCATGTGTCAGGTCAAATAGGAAACATACCTGTGCCAACTCACCTCTCCTTCCAAAAATTCCTCAGTTCCTCCATTGTCCTCGCTGCTCCCCGCATTCGAGCGAACAAGACATCCACGCCTCCATCTCCAACACCCCAGAATGAGTTACAGAAATCCAACGAGCGAATGTTGGTATCGGGGGAGGTGGTTCGAGCATATTTAGCTAGAGATGTTGTCGATGACTGCCTCCTGGCAGACATGATTCGTGATTTGTGACGATATTGACGATCTGGAGAGTTACAACAACTAAACTTGAAGTACGGAATGTCGTCTTTTCAAAGTGAATTGGGATGTCCTTGTCAGACGTTCTTGAGTGTGTGCGTCCACGCCTTCAGCGCTTGTGGCAGTGCTGCAGGAACTGCCACGAATTTGATGGCTGCGGCGATACAACTTGTTATGGATATCAATTCATACGTATCCGCCAGAATTCCACATAGGATCCAAACATTCAAAAAATCATGACAGTTCACAAACAGGTGAGACTAGTAGCACTTTTTTGGATCAGAATAATCGCTTGGCATCCAACTGCCACCTCATATCAGGGGCTGACCGCTGAATCAACAAGTGATCTCACTCGTTTGACTTTCGAAACCAGACGCATCAGTCTCAGTTCACGCTACTCACCGAACGTTCCTCGAAAGGCTGGAAGGTCCAATCACCGACGTACTGAGCGAATGGCCAATATAATTGTCGATCTGTAAGCATGCAAAACAATATAGCAGGAACACAAGGGTCGTGGTTATCATGATACTCGAGAAAATCATCCCACTCTATCTGAGAAATCCATTGAAAAGATGGTCCGGTCTGGATCTTGTTTGACTCGATCGTCTTTGAGCATTCTGTAGAGGATAGAGGATTAAAACCATGAGCTATATTTGCAAAGGAAAGACCTTGCCTTGCATCAACTCGTGCATCTTCGCCCTCAATTCCAAGCACTGCCTGTGGCGTCTTGGCCTCGATGACCTGTCGGCGGTGTCATGGGCTGTGTAATTTGCTTTCAGAAGAGCGGGAGGTTACTCACATAATGATTATCACAGTGCGGACAAAACTCATCGCTCTCCTCATAGTTCGCCATATCCTTCCGAAAAGCCTTCTTGCACTTCTTGCACATAAATGCCATCTCAGCTGTCTTCCTTAACCCGTGATCTTGCGTCTCTGCATGACACTCCGCGCAGTCAAACCATTGCTTGCAGCATGGAGCCCGTATCGAAACTTGAGCATTGAGTACATGTTTGCTGAAATTGAGGTGATGAATGCCGCACTGAGATGGTTGGAATACGATACGCTACCGACCACATCGCGATGAAAAAGCAGTAAGACTGGCACTATGATAGCACACCGGATAATCTGAAGAAGTCTGAGGTTTCTCAGTTTCTTTCTCCAGCTGCTGTAAGTTCTGATCAGTGATGCGGCATGACGCTTTCCCACGCGCCCGTCTAACTTCGAGTACCGAAGCCTGTCCCGGGCGACTGTCTAGATCTTAACGCCTCCAACTAATAATTTGCATAATACTCTGCATGTACTTATTTTGCAGGTATTTAAAGATGCCTAGTAACAATGAGAGGCGAACATGCTTAACTGTTGGTGTTGTATCGGGCGCATACCACCAAGATCCAAGGACATCCCGCGGAAGCCTAATGTGGGAAGAATAGTGTTTGCACTGTGTATCACGAAAGACGGACGGCTTCATGAAGTAACAATTAGGTCTGACTGCGGGGGACCATCGCCAAGCTGGAGGTTGCCTTACGCCTTTTGAGTTCATGACTTACTGCGAACTGCAACAAAAACTACGTAACACAGCAGTAGTCCGTAGTAGAAAATGTCTCCTGAAAATTCAAGCATTCGTAAGGTAACTTAAATAGGGTATGTGGAACACAACTGCCGTGAGCTGAATGATGAAGGCCATTCATGTCATAACATCACCGATACCAATACGGTGGATCTCCGATTTCTGCCTCCTTTATTAGCCTCCAATTGACAAAGCAAGAATAATGATGCCTTACCAAGCGGTGATCGCCAGTTATGCACAAGGTGATTCACATTCGACCGCAACATTGTGTTATGTCTCGTCAGTGCAGCGTCAGTAAGGACATTCCCTAATTCCACGTCCCCATCCTTAGTTCTGCGATTTGGCTGTAGGATAACTGAAGGTGATCTATTGGATTGATCGTCATGTGGAGGAGTCTCGCCACCCATTTCCTCGATCCTTATTTTATGCGTTGAATTGGAAGGGTAGACACTAAGATCTGCTGCATCATACATAGGCAATCCACCTGCGGACGCTGTGACACCTCCGTGCGAAAATTTCATAGGATCTTCGCCGAATATGTGTGATTGGGAGGACTCGGGCAGAACAGCACTCCCCTTACGCTCGCGGGCAGCCTCCCTATTGGTCATTTCCCCCTTGATTGAGCGCGGGAAGAATATCTGATATTTGCAACTTCGAATCAAATCACACAACAGCACCAATGAATGACGCACAACAAGGGTGATCCCAGAGGATACGACAAAGCCAATACTCGCAATCATTGCCAATAGGTCTAATGAGAAAAGAATGGGTCAATGACGCTCATCCCTGTCGGGTCTGACATAGTTGCATACCGGTGGGAAACCTAGATTAATGAAATAGTAAGCATGTATCGGATATAAGAGACACGACAAGCGCACATCTTATCATTGATGTGCTGATGTGGTCTTACTCCATCAATTCCCAAGATCACAAGCGACACTGTGAATAGGAACCGGAAGAAGATCCGGATGCACTTCCGTATACCACACATTAGTTGAGCAATAACTGTGCATCTGCCTGAGACTTACATTGAGCTCGTGGAACTTAGTGAGCCGAACCATCGTACTCGTATCGACTTCAGCTTGTTCCTATGAAAAAACGGCATGGGTTAGTCAGACTCGTTTCCTCAACTATCAGAATGAACTAACTAGGCTCTCGAGGAATGCTGGGAATGCCCATAGGATCGGAAGAAACCATAGCGTCAGAGACAAGCTTCCGAGACCACCAGCCAAGAATGTGTAAGCCTCGCACTAGTTGACGAGGTCAGTTAGCGTCTAGTATTCAGGTGCTCGTTACAAACCTTGTATGGGTCTTGCCGTGTAAAAATCGTTACAAGAGGCATATAAATGACTGCTATTCCAGAACCGAATGCCCAGGTCTTGAAATATAAGCTTCGGAACCAATCCCGTTGTGCAGAACCAGAATTGATGACAAACAACCAGAAGCATAACTCTGTGGGGGCACAAATTCAGTTTCAGGTAAGATGCAAAACTATGAATCGGAACCTTCTAAATGGTTCACCCTTGGAAATGTTAGCAGGCGTCGCAGATATCTGATGGGTACACTCACATCTCCAGTCCCCAAGCAATTGAAAAAATTAGGTACAGTGGGAGGACTGCGCTTTGTGCGCTACCACTCCAAAGTTCATATGGAGTTGGTACAACTATGGAATAATTTGGCGTAAGCGGAGATGTCAACATTGCCGCTTGGCCATCACTTACTGCCCATGCCAGGAATAACAGTGTAACCATAGCTGTATTTGATAATGGCGAAACCCAAAGCATAGATCATGATTAACGGAACGGCGGTTAGATAAGAATACTGTGAAGATGTGAGATCGGTATGATACTATGTATGTGGCATCAAATTCGCGCACCGTCATGACACGTTTGAATGCCCCAGAATATGGCCCACGGTTCCACCTACCACAACACAGGTCATTAACAACTCATGTATGCGATCTCCTGCTCACTTTACACATTTAAAACGATCAAAAGACCAGAGATGATAAATTAGGAAGGATTCCAACTAAATCACCTGGCGGTTAGTGTTACCCATCTAATATGTAAACCCCAGACTGACCATGACCGTCATTATTGCCCATATAAGGTTGACGCCAGGACTTAGGTGGGCCATAGCAAGGGGAGAAGACCAGAATGCGGAAATAAAAGAGGAGAAAAGGGAATCAGCTATGGGCTCTTGGATCAGCCGCAGGACGATATGTTAAACGTTCTGGTAGTCGTTTTGTCGGAAAGCGAACTAGCTGCGTCCGAGTAGACGGTCCTTTTCATATTCCATTTGACAGGGAAGGGATCGGGAAAGAGAAACAGATCTGTTTGGGAAGCAATATCTAAGTAACCATATCACTCCAGTACCTCGTGGCACACGTTCCGGCTGACCACGGAGAGGGGCGAGTGTGTGTTCGGGGCACATGGTGAGCAGGCCAAGTCAACAGGTCAAGCCGGAAGCGATCTGATTTGGCACAGCTTCATAGATGCGGGTCAGCGGCAGCTGTACAAGAATAAACCAGTGGCAGTTCGATCATTCCACACTTCGTTGATTGGCAGCAGTTGGCGAACAACTCGATGATATCTTAGTACCTAGTCGGACCAGCCAAAAGACAGTCAAAAGCTGAGACCTGAGGGATGGGTTGGGTGTCATTCAAGTCGCTCGCTAGTTTGCGTTTACCAAACAAACCCCGCGAACCGGCGGGCCGGGCCTGGGCTTCAACTTTTACTAGTGATCATCATTTTCCAATCTCTCTTGCGTGTATTTCACGATGACTACATGGCCACTGCCTACTGAAGACGACAAGGAAAATCTTCTCCTCTCATGTCGATATGACGATCTCGACGAAGTCCAGGGTTTCGTCACAAAATTTGGCTCAGATGCCCTCTCCAGCGTCCGAGATGACAACGGAAATACCGTGTTACACATGGCATGCGGCAATGGTCACATAGGTGAGATGCGATCCCACCGCATCACGTTTCCCCGCCATCACGATTGATTTGCGAAAGGTACCTTGTAGATATCCTGGATTATCTTCTCCCTCTTGTCTCCCCTTCCATCCTGCCCGCACAAAATAGTGCAGGTTCTACTGCCTTGCACTGGACAGTGCTGAACCAGCACCTCGAAGTAGCGCGGAAACTGGTTCACTTTACTGGGGGACCAGGAGTTGATCTAATCGATATCAAGAATACAGCTGGAAGATCGCCCCTGGGCGAAGCCGAAATGACCGGGTGGGATGAGGGCGCAAGATGGCTTGTGCAGGAGATGAAGCTCGATGAGGCGGGGAATGACGTCAACGATACAGAAGAAGATGGCCCCGTGGATACTGCACAGGATGTAGAAGTTGAGATCCAGGATGCTGATGGTCAAGTGGCTAAGATGACGATAAGCGGTGACATACAAACACATGATTCTGCAAGCTAAGTGTGTAGTTTTTGTCTGACCGCCGGTACTAGTACTGATCCTATCATGATAGCAATGTCAAATAACCTCGCCTATTCTGTTGACCTAAGCCTAAGTCAGATTTGAAACAAGGTGCATTTGGAAATTCCCAAGACGAGCATTGCTGTAGCATTACATCTGAACATGTCACTTTCGGACAAGTTGCGTTCAGTACTAGTATCACCGTGGATAATCTCAAAGAAGGCCACGTCCGGAATACTGACAGGATGCTTAATTTACAACTGAACAAGTTCGATCATTCCCATCAACTCCCTCAACTCCCGCGAACAGATGCAAAGCAAAGTGTCCCAGGCTGTCGGGAAAGGGTGTGGGATAGACCAGGAGAAACTGAGAGTCGGAACAACCAAATACCATGATGAAGACTCCGCAACGATCAAAATCATACGGTAACGGAGGCTCAAGAGTATCACACAATCAAATACCTAGGGTGAAATGAGGAAATTCTTCACGTAACACTAGAAAGGCCTCCATCTGAATGTTCTGCTGGTCTGGTCTATTGTGGTCGCTCGTTTACGCACTGCATTCATGGATATGGGTTAGTGCTCAGCAATATAGCCTGCTTATCAGTAATGGGGCCCGGCAAGCAGGTCGCCTCCACCTCACGTACCATAGTTTATCGTTTCGGCTTCATCGATATCTGCGAATTCGAACTGGTGTCCTGTGAACGGACTCCAAATAGACGGACTTTTCGCGCGCACCGATCAATGCGTTCCAGGGATGACATGCGTTGTGGGACGGTATAGACGAACTCTTCAGGCACGAGCCGCTGCGAAGGAACGTATGTACTTGACATGCGCGCCAGAACCTCACGTCAAGCCAGGGAACGATGCTGCGCTGTATTAGGCTACGTCAACGTTCGGTGAGCATTGGATACTGAGTTTCAAATTGCCCTACTCGCCAATTTGATCAGTTACCAACATACGAAGACATGACCAGCGCGTTAACACTGCATTTCACGGGAATTGGGCCTTTATGCGCCGTACTATGTATACGAACATGGCGTCTATCGCCCAAGGATAGTCCGCAGTAATATGCTACCCTGGTGCACTTGAAGGGCTTCTGGGCCGGTAGTGTTTCAAACACGCCAATCAGTGTAGTTTGGCCTTCCTCGGTTTGAAGGCGGTGGGTGTCTTGCATAACTGCTTCTGGAAAAGTAGTCGGGGCCATCAATTCCGCGAATGATCCGTCGGTGGCATCTCGAAGGATTCGGCGTGTTGATGCTCCACTGGCTGGTGCCTGTTTACTTAATTGCATAGCTGTCGGCATTGAATGACAAAGATGATCAATGTCGGCGCGGTAGTTTGTAAATTCGTTGATCGCAGTTGGATCACGAGAAGTCCCTATTAGTTATCACTGTAAAAATATTTTTGGATGCAGCCGACGGCGCGATTGAGAGTTGCCCAATAAACAATGGAACCAGTTTAAAGTATCTTCAGGTGTGTGGCGAATTGCAAGATTACGATATCAAGGTCGGGCACGACCAAGACCAAGATCCCGTGATTACAACTTGAACAGCTGAGATGAATCAATCAATCAATTGTTCAGAGTATGAATGCTAAAATATCAGTAGAGATAACAGGTAACAGCAGTCTTGGAGTGTAACCTGACCCAGAAAATCCACGAAGTTTAAAAAATAATGTTCGTGCTGGAAAACCAAGTGTTCGTACATGATAACAGATGTGACTGGAGTAATGAGCAGACTTGGAGTAGACGCACAACTGCATTATCCGGCAAGCATGTCGAGCTCCGAGGTCATAGTTTCCTGACAGAGTTGGTCAGGGAAGGTTCTGCCTTTCGAGAAGCAAAGTTTCGATGCATCAAGCAGATTTTGCCGGGAAAGGTACCTATTGAAATGGGTCAACGAGCAGTAAGAAAGTTATGATGAGAGCATTTGTGTAAAGTTATCATTCTAATTCGTCGGATGTTGTTGGCAACGCTCAACTTGAGATTAACAAAGACTGGGTAATGAGCGGTGCGGAGAAAGGTAGGGGGTTAGCAGGAAACGTTGAAGACATGCACGAAGTGGTGTCTCGGGGAAAGTAGAGTGAATGAGTGTCTCCTCAAGGTGGCGTAGAGAAAACGAGGTAAAGTAAACATAGCGTGAAACCCAGCTATCGGCAATGAGAACATTACAGTACAATGAGCAAAAAGCGAGGCGTTACCAGGGTTCGAACCTGGGTTGCGGGAAATCGTATAGTCAAAATCCCGCGTGATAACCACTACACTATAACGCCATGGACGTGCAATTGAGAAAGCTAGTAATTTGCAGATTCAGACTCCGTTGGGAATGCTGTGCGAGATAAGCCATGTCCGAGTCGTAGTATGTACAATGTCGTCCAAGAACACCGCCTACCCACGTCTTCCGTACGCCAACGTCGTGCCGCAAGTGAACATGGTCGCATGGCTCCTTGGTTACGTTTGTCATTGCTCTGACTCACCACGTCAATCCCGTTATTTGGCCTGGGTCTCACATTTGGAAAATGGTCTTTGAGGTCAGGTTCTCCCACAACCGCAGAAATATACCATGTGTATATAGTCTATGCATGGTGGTCCCGGCAGCCACTGGCTAGTAGCTTTCCATCTGTCATTCTAGACAGATGGAAATCTGCTAGCCAATGAAGTCGGTCCAAGCCAGACAATGTACTTGTGTGAGCTCTTGTGTTTCCGTTTAGCGTTTGTCTGCCTTTGAATTTCAGACCTTGATGAAACCCTTCCCCTCGTTGTTTTTACCGGTCCAAATCAACGTACTATCCGACGAGTAGATGACTGTCTCCATGAGGGCGACCCCGGTCTCGATAGGCCTAACCATGATCTCTCCGATCTCAACATCACACCCCCCATCGAAGGACACGCAGCTCACCACTCTCAGACCATCCCGATTCCAGCACACTGACGAGATGCCCCTTCTGTGCCCCGTCCATTTACTGCCAGAGCTTGCCTGTGCCAACCTGACTACTTTCTTTTCATCCGGAGACAATGCTAGAATTGTAAACTGCACTCCTTTGTCCCGCCCTCCAGTCATCCCCGATCTGTCCCCCATTCTCCAAGTTCCATGACACCATTGATTTTCGTGTCCTGCAAATATCCGCCAAGGTCTTCGCCAAGTCGACATGGGTCCTAGTGGCTGGAGGGGACATGGCTGACACCCAGAAGATTATCACTACTCAAAGGCACAATCTCAATTTCTGTTCCCTACTGTCTACGCTATCACTCACCAAACATGTTTTTATTAAAATGCGATGTGGAGATACGTGTGAATGAAGGGCACAAAGCTGCTGAGCGATATCATTGTGTACTGCACAGCTGATAGCGTAGGCTCCAACTGACTTCACCAGCTCCTGTTACTCATCGCTCACGATCTTCTGTCTACGGCATGAATACTACCCGATATGTAGCCTGCCCAACATCGGTTGGCGACCAGACGTTGAGTTTCAAGTGCGGGCAGCCGACGCAGGCAGAAGCTCTGGCCTCATACAAAATAGTAGGAGATTCAGCCTGAGCGCACTGCGAATATTATATGATGTACAACGACATCATATCATATCCACAGTGCGTTGAACTACATCACAACGTGCTAGTATTGCCGGTACGCATCATAATTGACGGATGCCTCCTGACATGCTCTGACTTTCATTGCTGTCGTGGGGAGTCTAAGGGAAGTTGATCACTATGGACCCAACAAACTACGGCCCAGGTACAAACACTCTCGACTTGGCGTCTCGAACAAATTTCGTCACTACTCCACAGTTATCACTCATTAAATCTAATACATGGCCCGGTGACTGTCCTCTTCTACTGCGTGGATGTGTATCCAGCAGGACAGTTTTGGTATGCAAGACTACTCGACCCGCTGCGCATGTAACAGCTCTTGGCAGTAATGCACTCTCCAGTACAATTGGTGCTTGCAACAGAGCTCTTTGACTGGTATTTGTTGAATGTCTGTCATGGAATATCAGCCGATCATGGCAAATTTTTCATTAAATCGGATTGGGTATCACCTCGACTAGAGCAGGATCGATATCCATTTCTGAGATATTGATCATTAATATCGTCCGCTTGAAGGGGATGAAAGAAAATAGACGAACGTTCGGAAACGAGGTGCCACCATGTTGCGTTGAGAGGGTCATTATCACACCAAGTAATGTTTCCCCCGTATGCCTCGCGAGTACTATATTCTAGGTAGTACGTCGGGCCTACCTCAGTCTGATTGTCCAATGCCGGAAATTCATTGACATTTGCGACGAAACTGCAATTCGTGGATACGTCAGCGACAATCAAACACGCTTATTACTGCCACCTACGTGTATGCATCTAGGATATCGAAAGTCTAATCAAGCATTTTGAGTCCTCTGAGTGAAAATGATGAAATTAGAACGTACGGCAGAATCCACTTCGTACATACGGAAACCAGAATTGAGATTTGTCAAGGGGGTGAGTGATGGCATAATCTACACGATGAAGTGAGCAGACATTCAAAACGGATCTCCTAGCTTCTTACCCATGATACGGCCAATGCAGTTTCGGCATTCATGACTGTACCGTTATTCGCGTAGTAAATCTGTCGAAAGTTCTAGCTTGCAGATGAACTAACGCAAACAAAAGACATACAGCAAGTTGGTCCTCGTGGGTGTGACCAAAGAAGATGTCTGAACAGAAATTGCCACAATAGGTAAACGAATATGACTCAAAAGAACTTACTAGCGATGACATGAGGTGAGTAGCGATCAACACTAAAGTAGACATGAACTTCTTCCATGGCCTGTCAAGAGTTAAAGAACGTACATTTGGTAGACTGCATTCGAGCCGACGTCATAAATACTGGGAATGACTGAATGACGAGCTCACTTACAGAGGTTAGTCGGATTTATCTGCGATTGGGTCGCGTCCCACCCAGTCAAGACATGTCCGACAATCCACACTAGGGAGAGATCATTATTCAATTCATCCCCTTCATCAAAATCACAAACCCCTTTCTCCGGCATCTTCGGAAGCCTGTAGTTCGTCCGTAAGGAATCGCATGACACCGAACGGATCAGGTTCCGTAGAATTAATAAAGCTGTAGTAGTTGTTCCTGCAAGGAGTGAGCAAGACTCGTTATGAAAGCACTGAATTCTGTCAGGACGTACGTATACCCTTGGAGGAGAGAAAATCAGAGATACGAATGATTTCTGGTTACAGACAGCTCACAAATGTCAGTATCAAGAGAGATGATCTTGAGACCATCAGTACGTTTTACGGCATATGCCGCGTAGTGAGTTGAAGCGTATTCGGTAACATTTTCAGGAAGCCAGCCTTCGTACTGCCACATAGCAGAAACATGTTCGTACAGCCTGTAGGTGGTCATTGCCTGACACACGTGGGGCGACATTCTAACTTACCAATTGAACTGCGACCCGAGGGGACCGCCCATGGCATATGGGATCATCTGGAATTGCATGTACGTGTCGTGGTTTCCCAATGTCGCATAGACAGGCGCGGGACCAAGGAACTTCTTCAACAAGTCGTAGACAATGATCTAGCAGCCGTTATGAGGCGCATTCGGTTCCAATAGGAGGTTCACAACACATACCTCAGCATACTCAACGTAGGCCCTTGAAGGTAGCATGAGCTTGTCATGAAACAGTAAATCGGAGAAAACGAACCTTGAGTATTGATTGTCAGTGTCATGCGAAGTCAAATCACCGGTGAAGATGGAGAAGTCAAGGCCGGTCTCTTCTGTGCCAGTGAGAGGACCAATCGCTTGCATTGCCGCAAGAATTAGGTTCACCGGGGTATCACTACGAGTACGATGTTAAACTTCTTTTTAGAGTAGATTGTCCAAATTAACCTACCAAAAGTATGCGCCATAGCGAGATGCAGGAAGTAGAATCTGGTCAGGGCTTGCAGCATTGAAAGCGTTTTCGCGACAACACATGTACACAGAACAGTTAGCCTCAGAGCCTATAGCATAGCCTGGAGAACGTAACGTCAGGTATGTTTAAGGTCTGGAAAAGTAACCCGACGCACGAGGGTCTATGTGGGTATCAGAAACGTGAAAAACCTTCAGACGTTCACCGCTGGGCTGTTTTGGAGGAGGTAGCGGGTTTGGTTTCGGTTTTGCGAACCAGCCGGTCATGTTGAGCGGCACAGTCGGCGGAACGGGGCACAGGCCAAGCTGGACTGCACAAAGCATCTTAAAAGGGGGAGGTAAAATGACATATTACCCCGAGAAAAGTCGCAGTTGGCACACCTGGCCGTCATATCCACCAGCATTGGCAAACGAAAGGACTTGCGTTAACGTCGAACCAAGCGCGAGTTCGCTGAACTCATCGTAGCATGTTGGCAAGTAATCAAAGTACTCGCAGACTGCCTGGGCAAGTAACGGTCCCTGTTCGGGAGCCCCAAGCACAAGCATTTTTCCAATGGCGAGGGAGGCTTGACATTGGGCGCAAGTGTCATTGGCAAGAGCAGGATTGGTAGCAATTGCTTGAATTTGGGCCAGAGCTTGTTCCATAAGCTGCGAAGGCGTGGCTGCCATGGGAAGGGGATGAGGGTCAACTGTATCATTCTGATGCCATCGAAAATGCCAGTTGGTCAATTTGGTGCCAAGATAGGTTCGTGGTGACTGACCTTGGGGAAGTTGGCAGGATCTGTCAACTGATAGGGGAAAATCTCATTCTGGCAATGTCAGTTAGATTAGGTAGATCTCATGAAGCGATATGAACATACCGTCACGGGATCCGTTATGACAGGCTGAGGTTGGGCCGAAGTAGCAGTAGGATCATTCCAATAGGACCCGTATACCGACGTCGGAAAGGCACCGGGAGCAGTGTACGCCGTGGCGCCAATATCGTTTGCTTGTGCTTGACCCAAAGCCAGTAATATGAAACCAGATAACCTCAAAAAGGGGAGCATTGTGGCAAGCGGAAACGCCCTGCGCTACCCTGGCTTCCAAATTATACGTGTGGCTTTTATGTGTAGCCTTCCTGTCAATATTAATTTTGAACAGTGGAAGGGAATGGTAGCATGTGAAGAGATGTCGTAGCTAACGCACGTTCGCCCCGACAGCACCTGCAAGAGTGATCTCGCCTCGTGTAGTACTCAGATAACAATTTGAGTTCCCCATCAATTCACTTACAGGAGCTTACGGCAGGATCTCCTCAAGACTTGTCGACCCACCGACCGTAGACGTTTCCGTTGCAAAGCCAGCTTTCCCGCGTTACACCTGCTTCGAGGATGATCGACGTCTCTGCGAGCTATAAATCAAATCCCGCACATCAGCAACACGTGCCCGTGCCGCGGTCAGGCGGGGGTGCTTGGATGTAATTTCAGCCGCTCTTGACAGCGAGGTGATCACATGAGTTCACGGAACGCATGGCGTGAGCCGCGTGACGCGTCGAATTTCACTCCAAGGCTTGACAAGAGAAAAATAGGAAGGACAGTAGGTCAGGTTGTTGAGTTTCCGCAGTCTCAGGCGCGTGCTTCCGAAGTAATACCAACTCAGGTTTTACAGGGAACCCGTACGAAACACGTAAGGTAAAACAAAAGTCCCTACGCACTATGAAAAGCTGGCGAAATAAGGTTCAGCCGCAACGATACAGTAAATGGAAATATCCGGAGTCACGTGTCGAGCTCGTACAGCGTCGACTAACTCCAACGGTAGCAGTGAAACAGGAAGTGGACGTCATGACCTAATGGTTCGCAAGGTGAATCGTCGAGGATAGTGGAATATTGGGCCGCCGCAGTGCGCACGTTAGCCTCCCAAACAGCGGTTTACATATCGTAGTAGGCAGATCTCAAATGTAGAGAACAGAAAAGATACCCTCTCAAAACCGGCGAAATAAGGTTCAGCCGCAACGATACAGTAAATGGAAATATCCGGAGTCACGTGTCGAGCTCGTACAGCGTCGACTAACTCCAACGGTAGCAGTGAAACAGGAAGTGGACGTCATGACCTAATGGTTCGCAAGGTGAATCGTCGAGGATAGTGGAATATTGGGCCGCCGCAGTGCGCACGTTAGCCTCCCAAACAGCGGTTTACATATCGTAGTAGGCAGATCTCAAATGTAGAGAACAGAAAAGATACCCTCTCGATCATTTCCAGTAGTTGTAGTGCGATATCGCAATAGCCTAGTTATCTTCGGTCTCATGATATCAGTTCTGGAACCTTTCAAAGCCGGTGTGCTTCAGGCATCAACACGTGTCTGCACATCGTAATCAGATAGCGCAAAAGAATAATCATACTTACGACGGCCAACCAGTGCTACAAATAGTACGTATGTGGCTCTAAGAGGTCAGATGGTACTGGGATATTCAAATGAGGGACTTATGCAAACCCTTAAATATGAGGTGAGTCGGCGTGCTCTGACTCGCCGTAAACACTGCTATCATCGGAAGAACTGCAAGAGTCACTAGTGTCATTAGCCTCATGGTGGCCGCACTGAGGGAACCCCCTGCCAAAGCCAGCCTCCTTGCCATGATCGCTCCCTTTGTTTCCTATTGGTGCCACTCCTGCATCGAAAAGGTCATTTCGGAGAGTGCCGATTTGAAGATCAACCCCATTCAAACGTGCTTTCGACTCTTCAGCTTCATCCTCCATGATGGATGTGATCAGTCGGAGTTCTTCGGTGCGAAGGCGTTGATATTTTTTCTGTGCAGCGAAAACCCGGCGACTGATGCGAGAAAGCTCGAGCATGCGCTGAGTGAAATAAACTGAAGCTTCGGGAGTGCGCTTGCAAGTAAACTGCGAAGAGCTTTAGATTTTTTTCGACCTCATTCAGTTAAGGTGATGATATACCGATGTGAGCAAGGTCTTGCATCTCTTGGCGGGAAAGTCCTCAAAGTCTCCGTAGTCCTCAATTCCATCATCTGGGAGCAGGGTATACTGAAATTGGCGCTTGCGAGGGCCAGGTTTGTTCGTCGGTATAGGATTGCACTCATCGGACATAGTGGTCATTGAGAATGGGCGATCCACCGTGACGGTGGCAGGGCTACTCTTCAAGATGGGAGAGCTGCTGGGGGCTTCAGATGTGGGAGGTATTGGTGCAGTTGCGGGGAATCTGGATGCATAGTGAGTAGCTACTCAATAGTAACTCAGTGAATAAATGAAACAGACCTAGGCTTATCGAGGAGATCAGTCTCCAGAGAGCTTGCCTTCAAGCTGGAAGAGCTATTCTTCAAAATGTGAGTTGAGCGACTAAACGCCATGGACGTAGGCGGCGATGATAACACAGTGGGTACTCAGCTACTCATGGAAAACAGCTCCGAATAAATAACATCAGAAAACCCATAGCCGAGCGAAAGTGACTGTAGTACAGTGCTTCTTCAGTAGTAGCCTGTAGTAGCTGTAGTAGCTGAAGTCGTACCGTAATCTTAATGACTAATCAACGACCACAACCCGGGATACCACTTTATGTAATCCAGATTCCACTTCAACCAAAAATTGTCTTAGTTGTGACTACTACGACACACCACACTACTGCTATATTACTCGACAAATACGGTAGCGAGTGTTTACTGTTTTCCTCACTACAGAGTACTCTGTAGTGCGTTTCATCCCACTGGTGCATGACCGTGCTGCAGCGTCGGTTCTTCTCCTGCCCAGTCCTAGCACTTACTGCGGTAACCGGTTCAAATTTACTGGCTAGCTACCTCGTGTTTGTGTGAACAAGGAATGCAGGTGCGTCATCACTTTTGTCACTTATCATCCTTTGTTCTCTTACCGTGTATTGCAAAGCTTTACTCGTTTTCACAAGGAGGACGCAACGGGAGGTTCGATGGCATTCGGCATATCTTTGGAAAAATCTTCAGCGTGTATTCCTATGCATGGCACCTAGTATCCCCCGTAGTGATTTGGGCAGGTAGGCTACCCATTTCTAACGAAATTGATAATGCATTTGTGTATCTTCGTTGTTATTTCAAACCGGTGGGGTAGCCTATGCCTCGTTGCGATCTCTACAATGATGAAGTTTATGCCACTGTCTTGTTCAGGGAACTAGACAGTTTCATAGTCTAGTCCTTTTCGTCACAGTATTCCCCCGCGGAACGGAAGATGGTGCAAAAGTGTCAATGTGCCGAACTGGACTAGAATCTCGTGGCAACTTCTACCAAGCCTTCCCAGACCTGCCTCCCGCACAAAGCCCTTGGGAAGAATATCAAGAATACCTTGCACGCACATCGATCCTTATTCCTTTCATGCTGATATTGTACGTTCGCCTTCCTCGCGTTATCAAGGAGACAGTGCTGTTTGACTGGGCATGGTATCGTCGCACAAAGCAATCATACCAGTGAATAGGCGGATTGCACCGGCGCCGTTGTCTGAGGCTTATTTTGTCTTTCTTGGTAGTGAAATGACGTTCTACAATCGACGGAGAACTTGTCCCCCCGAGCTGCGTGATTCAGTGAGTGACAAAAAAAAAGAGTGATGGCTATGTTTGGCCCACTACTCCCTGCGCTTGCTAGTGGCAAATTAGCAATCCGATTGCGCTGCTTCGTCTCCCGGTGTCCTGTAATTAGATATCGATTCAGATACCCTGACATATTATCATCGGCGGCTTACCCGTTTACTGCAATTACGTTCCGTAGAAGCTTGAGAAGTTTGATACTCCACTTGACGACGTAAACGCCTTCAGAATGAATCAGAATTACGTTGATTTCGTCATAACAGCGCCAGGATCCGGAGTGCGGTAGCGGCGCAACCCAGTAAGCGCGTCACTTTTCAATTGACCGAAGAATCGAGATTTTCCAATCGACTGCTTCAATGCTTGTTGTTGGTGAAGCGCCCGATGTAAAAAGATGTGTTCGAGAAGGCAAGTCGTCAAACCTTGGACCCAGTGGACACTCAGTGAGTACCATGTTGATCGCCTGGCAGGATTCTGATGCCAAGGTGCTGCAGGGTGTCCAAGCGCTCCACTCTTAACGACACATTACCCACCAGCGACCTCCTTCTTCTCTTCATCCCCATACACTGCAGTGACTGCACGACATGTCCGGTCAACCAAAGGTGGATGAAGACCTCGAACGAGCAGGCCCTAGTATGGGTATACATTTAATGTTCCATCAATCCAGCAGAATTCCTGAGAAATGGTACAGATAGTCAACGCGATGACCAGGTTCGCGGAAAGGCAAAGAAGGGCGCAAAAACGACTGCGGGAGAAACTTCACCACTCGTGGATGTCTGGATGCACAGACTCCAGATGCTCACTCTTGTGGTCAGTGGCGCGCTGTTTCGGATTACACGTTGTTAACATCCCGTCAGACAACATTTCTCGCTTCAATCGACGGGGAACTCTTCTCGCTCACCAACGTATCGTCGCAAGTAACGGTAAATGCGAGCTTGGGATCACAGGAGTTTGTGTATGCATGTTTCTCTGGGGCGCTCATCTTCCATGTCTGTGCTGGTGAGTGCGAAGGTTATTTCGGGGAAAGTACGACATACTTACAGGTAAACTTAGCAATCATAGGGTATACGGCGTCTTTTGCTCTCATTCGATATGAACTCGTTGGTGCAGAAGTCTCTTCCGGCGCAGAGAGTAATGTGCAGGGTGGACCTTCCGAGGCCAGGCAAGGAGTGTCGCCGCTTCTGCTTACACCCTCTCCTTTCGATGCTGTACAAACGCTTCTTCGGACGCCGGACGCGAGGCTCGAAGCTCATTCTAGAACGTTCAGTCCTCCGTTGGCTCTCCTGGCTCGGTGCTACTATACGACTTTGGTGCTAAGTGGTGTTGGCTTCATCGCTGCACTCCTTGGTATTATCACTTACGCGTGGAAGGGACTAGAGCAGACTGTTGGGATCTTTACAACTGCCTGCCTTGGTGTTAGCGCCGTGGCAGGTGTATGGGCAATGATGTGAAGACTACACTTTTGCGCCGTTGCGTGGTTCCAGTTGGGACACTGCCCCCGGCCCCGTATGTCAATAAAGTTACGACGTCTCGACTTTTTTGGAAGCTGTACACTACACAGGTGCTGTTCTTATGCATATTATTACTCTTTTGTTGTCCCTAGCATCGCAACGATCATCACCTTGGTTCGAGACGAGTTCAAGATTGATAAAGCATACCTGCTCCACGCACGCCACCTAGTGTGCACAGTGAACCAGGAACGACTGTTTTCTCAACTTGGCATTCGAACTTCGAAACGAACTTCTGAACTTCGGTCTCGTTCGTGTGGGATTTCTTCTTGTGGTAATAATCGCCCAGGGACGCAACTAATGTAGGTCACGAGGGGCGGCGGCAGACCAACATGGGGGGTTCGTCTAATACAGACTTAATCGCAAAGCCTTGTAATAG
>MU837123.1:89946-116094 GCA_029603245.1 Rhizopogon salebrosus TDB-379
GCCCAGGGACGCAACTAATGTAGGTCACGAGGGGCGGCGGCAGACCAACATGGGGGGTTCGTCTAATACAGACTTAATCGCAAAGCCTTGTAATAGCAAATCTCCTCCGAATCCATTTTGGACCATTCTTCTGACGTACTCCGGTTTAGAACTCGCGCATCCTATGTAGGCTGATTGCTCGAGAGATAACCAAGCTGACTCGATCGTAGAATCCATGTTGCGGAGGCCGGATGGCGGTTGCAGTTTAATTCGCAAACTATCGTGCGGCGCGGGATTTACTGATCTCACTTGTAAGCATGCTGCTTACTGGCTTACCTGATTTCCCATAATCAGCATATATACTACCTGCGGTACTGAACAGTAACTGTTCAGTAACCACTGCCTTTTGGTGTAACGGCTAAGCGGACGGTAGTCTGGCCCACTTACATCACTGCGAGATGACAAAGCTAGTTTGCAATCCGTCACTTTTACCATTAGACCTTGTGAGGACTTCTGTTGTGCTGCGTGCTGCTACATACCTCAAGTTGGACCTCCTGGTAAGTAATGTATCCACAGTGTGATGCAAGTTAGTATGGAAGTTCTGCGAGTTCTGAGCTTAGATTTGGTTGAAGGGGCGTGGCACCTGAGGATGGAGAAATTTTCGAATTGGTGATCCCATGAACTGACTCTGAGAATCTATGGACGATCTACTTTAAAGCCATGACATCAAGCGGGCGTCTATTTGTGCCTCTCCTTGTTCCATTTTAGTCCAAACTGTGTTTCTGAAGTCTTTGACTTTTCCGCATCCACAACATGGACTTTGAGGCTGTTCTCACTCCCAAGGCACCTTGATGACTGTCTGCTGCAGAAGTATGTCGGCATAATACTTACACAAGAACGCCGGCTAGAAAATTCACAAACGGATCAGTATTGGTGGCACGCGTGCCTGCGCCTCTGCTCCTGCGAGTAAATGTTGAAGGGAAGGGCCAGATCAAGCTGCAGTGCTGCCGAGATGTTCGTTCAAGCTCTGATCAGGGCAAGGGAATAAACCGCAAAACACGACGACCTTGTCTTATGGATCGCATCGCACATAGATAAAGGACTCACAAAGGTCCTTTCAAAGGAAAGCAATTTCTTTGTGTTACACGAACAAGCTTGAGTGGCATCCTATCCTGTACTCACACAATTACTGTGCGCCGCTCTCTTGTTTTGTGTAGTCTGTTCACTCGGATATTCCCAACAACCTCCCGGCCCAGCCCTAGCCAAGAACGCCCCCAAGATGGCACCGAAGTTCATCTCGTTCCCATTTTTCGCTATCTTTCTGTTCGCTTGCTGTTCGTGTATGAATTATCTTCCGATGCTCTTCCACCTGACTGAGACCTCTTTGATCAGTATCCCTTCTTGCGTCTGCAAGCCCGGTCCCCATCGTTCTTCCACTCAGTGAGGGTATTGCTCTCTTTAAGGACGTTGTTGCGGTAGGCGAACCTGGTCATATTTTCATGCATTCTTGAACGGGAAGGTGTCCAGCGTGAGGCTTTGCCCGAAGTGGAGATATTGAGACGCGACCCTACTCATGCTTCGGTGCTACGTGAAGTCACTGGGCTTTTAGTGCGCGCCGACGATGCAGAACCCGACATACCCGTCGACGATCCCGAAGATGTCGGGCTTTGGTCACGCATCTGTCGTTATGGATGCCTTTGATATATTTCCGGTGGGTGATAAAATTGTTTACTCAAACGACTAGCTTCTTAACTTACTTCTAAGGTATTATAGTGCCTCCTCACGCTTTGTGGAGTATGTTCACTGCATTCCTTTGATACTCTCCGCAGATGTGGTGTTTATACACCGTCCGCTCATTCGCTGCATTTCTCTCCGTAGTCTTGACTGATTTTTTGCCACTCGTTTTGTTGTCCTCGTGTATCCTTGGTGGTCTCTCCTTTTATTTTGTACTGACGGACTCTCGCTCGATGCGAAGTTCATATATACTTGTCTTTATAGCTAGCTTGTGTAGCGTTTAACCTAGCGGTACCCAAATATACTCGGCTTTACATAACATATATTGCCGGACGCGGGCAGCAACCTTCGCCGTATCTCCGTGAATTTGGATAAGCCCAGTGTTCGCGTGGCAATTCATATCGACATGTCTGCAGAAATCTGAAAGATACTCAATGATTGTGTCCGGTGAAGTGCATCACCCATTGTGCCAACGTGCGCTTCTGTTAGCTGCGGTGTGATCATACCTTTTTCCAGGTCAATGCGAAGTGTTGCACGACTGTCAAGCTCTGTATGCTTCATTGCTTAAGTTCTACCACCTTGATCTCAAAAAGGCAGGTGCTGTAGATCAACGACTGGATGCAAATTTTCTCGCCACACATCAACAAGGGGACATCCAAATACGTCGCGCCGCCGGTCGGATCGTATTCACATCATCTGGTTCTCGTCGCACCCGTGTTCAAGCCAAGAGTTAATTTAAGACTCAAATTGACGGCGAGTGAACAACTTGAAGCTAACGTCCTAATTTGGATTGAAGCTACCTCCCAAATGCGGTTGTTAGCTTTAGACCAACCTCCTTTGGCAGGCTCAAAGCTGGTCAGATCCAAATAGCCCTCACACAAGCTAGTATAAAGACGTTACAGACAGACTAAAGATGACTCAACCAAGCTTTCTGTGCATTCTCTTATTGTTCTGAGCTTTGAACCTTCTTCCAAAAGCCAACAGACAATAAACCTCTCCCAAAAGCGCAATGTTTGCCAAGTTCACTCCGATCTACCTCATCGCATGCTTCGCTGCTTTAGGTGTGTTTTATTTGTGGTCCTAGCGTTAATGTCAAACTGACTGTATCGTATATAGCACTTGCATCGCCCGTGCCGATCGCAGCTCCTGAGGCCGCTGCTCTTGCTAACACAGAACTTGTTGCTGTGAGTCTTCCCAGATTTGACTACGAATGATCAAGGCGCTCATGCCTAATATTGCAGCGGGAGCCTTTACCAGTTGCACAAGGTGTTACAGAGCGCGAACCTACTCCTGAAGAGGAGGATGTCGAGGCCAGGATCTGCCGCTACGGCTGCCTATGATCGAACCCACTGCTCCTGTGCCTACCTTCCACATTATTATCTGCGCTCTGCTTTCTTTATACCGTCCCCCTGGTTGTACGGTCAAGCTTGATGCGACCGCGAACTAATTATCGCACCTCGTTGCACCTTTTGTTCTTCTCCGATGACCATTCCGGACAATATTCTGGATACCCGTTTCTTACGCACGTCATCATTACCTTTTTTTTGTTTAACTAGTGGAGCTCCGTAACTGTATTACTCAAAGATCATAGATGCTGTATCACTATCATTTTACTCTTATATGTTCAGGTCTCCTGATGCTGTAGAATTTCCGAATGCCAGATAGCCTGGTACAATTTTGTCATCGCCCTGCTTGCAAGTCATAGCTATGTTGGATCGACATGTGCACCACATGCCTTTGCTTCGTGTGTATGTAGTGACTGACGTTCTCGATAAATTTGTATCTTGTCGTCCCTCAATTTGGAAAACTTCATCAATTTCTGACTTACCTGCCAGTGGGGGCTCTAGTAAAACATGCAGTCGACCCCAGAAGGATAGCCTGAGATTTTTTATTGACAAAGTATGCTAACCAGTTTCCTCATACTTGGTGGTTGGTCAACTTTGAAACTTGTTAGTCTTTTGAAAAAGACGGAACCACTGTCTTCATCTGTCTTTCATCTCTCGAGTGCTACCATGGACCTTTATTAGCAACTATCTTCCTTCTTCTATGAAGGTCTGGCTACGGAAAACTAGCCATGAACCTGGTTTTCTCATGGATTGACATCACGTGATATTTGATATTTTGAACTGTTCGACTCTTTCGCAAATTTGCATGCCGTGGTGGAACTACTGGTAACTGAAGCTTGAAGCCTGAAGTCCTTTAAAGCTCATCTCCTTCTGTGCTACGGCTATTTATATTCGCACCCTGAGGTTCTGCCTTGACGCCAGGGTTTTGCTGTTGACGTACTGTAGAGATAAGCACCTAAGTTCGTCACACCGTCACACGCCCGCCGAATCGAACCTAAATTGTGACGTATGGTGAAGGCCCAATGGCGCAGGGTGTGCGTACATTTCTCAATGACACTGCACGTTTGATTGAAAATTTATGCCGCCCATCAAACAGATTATGGAAGCTAGTACATTTTTGAAGCTTCACGAGCCCCCGATGCCGGTCCATCAGCAAACCACCGGTTTCCTTTTTGGCTCTTATTGTTACTTAGGCAGGTCACTAAGTAGGTCAAGGAAGTTAAGGAACAATAAGCAACTTATTCTCATACTTTGTTAAATTATTCTAAGGAGCTCTAGTCAACCTAAGGCCAAAAATGAATCCTAAGGCGGTGTAAGGACAAATGACTTGGAACGAAATAGCAAGAAGTAAGCGGCCTCTAAGTGATTCGCACCATACCACAAATCATTGTATTGAGTATTTATTGAGTTGCACGCAAGTCTCGGACACGTTCCGCGAAGTTAAACCAACTCAGGTTTTACAGTGAACCCGAAAATGAAACGCGTAGTGTACATGGACTGTAAACTACTCTTATATATGTACTACGAAATGATTATTTTCTATCCGGTTTCTTCAATGCCGGCCTTACAAATCTCTCGGGCTGCGTCGGTCTCTTTGTCAGCGTCGAGCTCCGAGTTGCCGGTGTGCACTAAATCCAACAGTATTTGCTATGCGTCTACACTTGCTGCGACCCTCTTCCTCAACCTCCTTTAGCCCATCAGTAGCCACAGTTGAAAATTTGAGAACTGTGCAAGACATCATTGCGTGTATCATGAGGCATGGCATGGAAATTGAACTTGGAGGAGAAATTCAGACGGCGTCATGTTGAGAGCTGAATTTTGGTACACCGAAAAATAGAGGATTCACATCGGAAGGTACTTATTTTGAACAAACCTATGTCCTTCGAACCTTCGAACCTAAGGTTCAGTTGGTCACACCCAGATGGGGTCGAACCTAAGTGTGTATCTCTACAGTAGTACGCACATTCCCGCACTGCATCAGCTACTCGCTGGACAATTGGCAAAATTGGCAGAACATTCGGGACCCCAGCCGCAGCATTTCAAATGGACTTTTCACCCCACGCGGTGAGCGAAAGATCGCACCCCAATCAAACCAACCTATCGTAGATGCCCATCCGATCGGAACGCCCAATGAAACCGTAAGTCCTTCAGAGCCAAGCACCATCGGGCAAATATGTAGGTTACCAAGCCACATACCAGGGAAGATGGAGGGCCAATTTATCCACCGCTTCATGAGTATGTACAGCACGCATAGTACATGTATTCCAACCACGCCACGGAGGAATCTACAAGGAATCTGCGAAAGAGAGCGACCAGATCACGACGGCAGTCCATAAAAATAGGGGGACTGGGCCTTCGACCATGCTAACTTCTTCGGAGGCAACGAAGCGTGTTTTGGAGCGTTCTGCAGAAAGTGAGTACTAAATAAGTTATCTGCCATAGTAAATAGTACTTGCCAACTTCACGGTCGAAGTACGGGCCCCGAGGAAAATCAAATCATCAGCATCTGGAAGACTTGCACAGCTAGGGGTAGTGTCAGTTCCTGGCTGGTATGTATGTACAAAGAAGTTGGTTCTGATTCTTCCGAATGGTGTTACCAGCGGGACGGAAAAAGAAGTTTCGCTAGCCCCCGCCGGAAAATCGAAGACAAGACAAAATACAGTAACGCCGTACCGCAAGGTTTTTAAATCTGAAGTCGGGTAGACGCCACAGGTACAGCACGTATGGTAACGCACTCCAGCAAGTTCAACAATGTAAATCGGGATTTCACGGTTGGTTTGGGCTTTTAGCCTGGTAGGCGGACGTACGGGTTACTCCATCATGCTGAAGCTTCCTCCATATCAAAGCGCACCAACTATCATACCTTCGCACCTGTGAACATACGTGGCGCCAGCTGGCACCAGACATGGGGACGTCGGTCAGGTATATATTATGAGGCGGTGTTGGGCGCATCATGACTCCGTGTGAGAAATACACAACCAAAATTAATGTCAGTAGGCAGCACCCGTAGCACGTTGTCCATCATGATTAAATACAAGCGTTCACCCAGTCCTGACTCCTGCGGCAGGGGAAATCCTAGGGTTCTAGAGCTTCGAACGATAAATGAATGGTGCCTGCGCAGCCTCCGTCTTGGCGCGCTCACGGAGTTCGCGACGAAGGATCTTTCCAGCAGCACTGGTATTGTCAGTTCGTCAGTTAGGCAGCAGCATAAAGAGGATGCGATGTTACCAGACCTTTTCGGCACCTTGTCGATGATGATGATTCCCCCTCTTAATCGCTTGTGTGGCGCGACACGCTGCGAAACCCAATTCTGGACGCCCAACGCGAACGACAACACTTCTTGAGATGATAGTGGGCGCGAGGGGACGATATACGCGCTATCGATCGAACAAGTATTAGTTTGGCTTACAAGAAGTGGATATGGGCTCACCGAGGCAATTCCGTTGCTTCCTCCTTATTCTCAACACCAATGACAGCGGCGTCGGCGATCTCGGGGTGTTGCAACAACAATGACTCTAACTCGGCGGGTGGAACTGGAACATTAGGTTACCAGTTAGACAATCACACTAAGCCAATATCAGCGGCTAACCTTGGAAGCCCTGCATGACCAAATAAGAAAGTCATTATACTTCACAATTTAACAGACTCGCCTTATATTTAATCAATTCCTTTCTCCGATCCACGATTGTGAAGAATCCATCCTTGTCCCGTACGCCAATGTCGCCGGTCTTGAACCACCCGTCAGGCGTAATGGCCGCAGCCGTTGCAGTGGGATTGTTCAGGTATCCCTGGCATTAAAACCGTGATCAGAATACTCTGGGTGATATGGCCGCGACAATTACCTTCATGATCGTAGGCCCTCTCACCCACAGTTCACCAGCACCTGGAATGTCGGTGTGTGCCTGACGAGTTCACCAGTAAGCTTCTAACACAGCATAGAATGAATGCAGGAAACAGTGCACTCACTTCGCCCTCACTCTCGGCCACCAGTTTGAGCTCTAAGTTTGGGAGTAGTACCCCTGTCGACCCGACATGTCCGTCAGCGTCGGGGGCAGGGAGGAGAAATACCGTTGGCGAGGTTTCTGTAAGACCATAACCTACGCACAGATTAGACATGCCACTCCTAAAAGCAGATGGAAGTAAGCGTACCTTGTGTAATAGCCACATTTGCACCAACGCCTCTCAAGCGCTTCATCACGGTCGAGACAAGCTCCGCGCCAAGGGGTGCTGCACCAGAGAAGAGAATTTCGAGGGAGGTAAGGTCATATTTCTGGATAGCTGAGAGGATATTATTGTCAGAATAAGGCGAATGATAGGGGAAGGACACGAGGGCATATGTGAACGCAATAAAGGAGTTGGATTTGGGTGTATGGGCATTATATGCAGCTAGGTTGACGTAGATTATGATGTGAGGAAGAAGACATGCCTGGGTGTCTTGCAAATACGACTAGCATTGGAGGGACTATAAGCCCAACTGTCACGCGGTACCTTGCGATAGCGGCACAAAACCTATCAGGGTCGAACCCTGCCATGACGACGGAAGGTGCGCCTAATAATAGCGGCAAATGAAGAAGCTTGACACCACCATAAATGTGATAGTACGGCAGACACCCAAAGAGCACGTCAACACCGCCCTGTTGAGGAATGGAGGGTGTAAGGCATGGCCTTGGAGAGGGCCAAACAGGCTTGATTATCTCGAGAACAGAGGTAAGGTTGTAATGCGTAGTCTCGACACCCTTTGGTTTGCCTGTGGTGCCAGAGGAGTAGCAGAGATAAACAGTTTCGTTCGAGCGTTCACCGTCGAAGCTGACTTCTTCTTTGAGTTCGCCACGTTCAAGGAGTTGAGTTATGTTCACGAGATCTTTCAGCTCGGCATCTGGAATAGACGCGTCGTTGTCACCCGTAATCCACCTAGCTCCTGCTACAATCACACGACTCCGTATTTCCTGTTCGGAGCATCCAGCGGACCTTAGCATACTTCGCACCGTCCCAACCTGCGAAGGGTGGGTAAAGACAAGATGAGCGCCTGCGTCGGTATATTGGTATTTGAGTTCATCTGGCGTGTACGCGCTGTTTGCAAGCGTCGCGCGAAAACCAGCGGCCACCACACCAAGAATCATGACAGGCCATGTGATTGAATTGGGAGAGAAAATGAGGACTGTCTTGGTGCGGTTCTCTAGTGGGGATGGAAGATTGTGGAGGGAGAACCCCAGTTGGAGAGCATATGAGCGAAGTGTTCCGCGAGAAATAGTTGCACCGGAAAGGGCGTCGATGAATGCCGGGGACGATGCGGGGAAGCCGCCGACTGTGCCTGGAGAAGACGGGGAGACGCCAAGGAGATGAGTGAAGACAGAACGGCGACACAGAGGTACAGACGGGTAAGAGGAGGAGTAAGTGATATCCGACATCCTGTCGCTCGAGGCAAATATGTGGTGGGAGAGAGCAAACTTGATCGAGTCGGTCAAGGTCAAGTTTGGCAGGGGTGTGCATTATTTGGATCCCACTTGGCAGGGCTACGTAGCTTTTGTCATGTAACCCCAACAGCTGCCGACAGAAACCAAAGACAACGGCTTTTACGATGCTCGAGCTTAGCTCGAGCGCCCGGCCCTTGACATACGTGACAGCGTGTGCGCGATGATCCGGCCGACGCTGTCTCAGATGTTCGTGCTCTGTAACGGTTTCAAAACCCTCGAAAGTTTGGGTGCGGCAAGCCGACCGTATATTGGCCACTTCGAAGCGGAACCACTTCGACGTTCATTATCTTTTAGACGTGGCTGCTACCTGGTATGTCACCCGGCCAACGCACAGAGGTTTGGATCTTGATTGCCAACCCGAGTCTTGAAGGAGATGCTGGAATGAAACGTCCGACGTTATAAAGTGCAGCATGACGCATTGCAATGTAGGCTAGCCAATCCTGGCCTTAAGTTAATATGTTTACGTTGCGTTTACGTGGCGCGTTGATCGGCATACGGAGCATCGTTTCAACGTTGCAACTTGGTTGCAACACTATAATTAACTTATATACTTTCTTGTTCAACTCGCTCAGGCCATCACAATTTACTCCCCATCTCTGGGACCAGATCCCTTCCTTTGCCATCGCGAAGGAAGTCTCTCAAGTTGGTTAGCGCACGAACCTCCATGTGACGCTGGGAATCCTGGTTCTCTGTCCCCATGTGTGGGAGGAGGCAGTTTTGCGGAAACTCAAGTAAACGTGGATTCACGAATGGCTCATTTGGGTACACGTCCAGGCCAACAGACGCGAGCTGCTCGGGGCGCGAATTTCAGAGAGCGAAGAGAAGAAAATTAAATATCGACGCACATGACCATCTTCGAGAGCACGAATCATTGCCTCCTCGTCAACAACCTTGCCACGCGCGGTATTAACTATGATGCCGCCCTTCTTCATCGCCCGAATCTCCTTCTCACCCACCAGATGAACTGTCTCTTCACGCAATGGAACATGTACGCTCAGAACATCGCTTTCTCTGCAGAGCCCCTCCAGGCTGTCGATGTACTCGCACCAGTCTGGTACACCGACGGCCCTCTTTCTCGAGTAATAGACGACGCGCATGGGGAAGGCGTGGACTAAGTGGGCAAGCCGAAGGCCAATACCACCAAGGCCCAAGATGCCGAGCGTGCGTCCTGTGACATCATGCGTGCGCCCAGAAGAGAGAGGTGTCTTCCACGTCCCATTACGAAGGGATTGTGCGGCCCAAGAATACTCTCTGAGGCAAGAAATGACCAAGTACAGTGCTGTGGTTGCGGTTGCATCATCAACAGCACCAGGGGTATTGGACACGTTAATGCCTAGATCACATGTAAGTGCACGAAGTATAACCGGTGATAGACATTTGACAGGTCAGAGTAATGGAATTATAGTAAAGTTACCTTTTGACGCGCATTGCAGGACATCGATTTGGTCGTACCCCGCACCATTGTGTGCGATCCACTTGACGGTTCCAGTCTCAGCCAGAGCACTGATGATTTCTTTGTCAAAGACGCCGATGCGATCTGCAGAGACATTATGCCGGTAGATGCCCACAGTTCCGTCGTACTTTCCCCCAGGTTTCAGTCCTGCGAGGAAATCCGATCGGGTCGTAGAATCCATGACCTAGAAAATGCGTTAGATGTGAACAGCTCTTGATAACGAAAGCGAACGCACGATTACATTTGCGAGTCCGTTGAACAGCTGTTTCACCTCTTCATGGGCCCAAACAACGTTTCCTAGTAAACATTGACACCGTAGGTATATCAAAATGTGGCCGCAACGAATTAGGACTCACCACAAATGAGGATGCGGCGAGACGATACTGTGCTCATGTTGTGGGAGGTGGCGATCCGAGTGGGGCTATTAATCGAGAAGGGATAACAGCGTATCCTGTAAACTTAAACCGAACATCAAAAATGAACGGTGTTACACTGTCAACTGATCTGTGGGGAGGATGTGATCCGGAACCGCGGACCGGTGATCCCCTGCCCAATGAGGTTTTATTTATTACCCCACTTTGTGATCTTATTATCAACGCGATTAGATTTGTAGTCTGCCCTAGATCAGACCGGTGTAGGCGTGGACCGGGCCGGTGTAGGCATATAGTGGGTGCAAAGGCGTGCATTGGCAGCAGTCTTCTGTTGCACCTTCGACTTTCTGCTTGTAACACGGCGCTCCCCTGCCCCAGGACTTCGCGCGATCAATTATCCAGCCTCATGGAAGCTCAAAATGTCGAAGCAATGCAACGGATGCGCTGGCACCCATTGAAAAACGCATCATCTTACAGAAGTTATCTATATATCCGCAGGTAAGCACCAGTGACGGCATTCCGAGGTTTTCCCCGCTTTGCATAATAACACTGCTCCAATCTGTTGTCCGACGTGAAAGTTGATTATCACTGCAACTCAGGGACAAGGTCTCTTCCCGTCCCACTAGTCAAGAAGTCCCTAAGATTTGTTAACGCCCGAACTTCCATCTTCTTCTCTGTGTCCATCGTGCGCGTGCCCACGTGCGGGAGGAAGGTGTTTTGAGGAAAGTCGAATAGCCTTGGATTCACATTTGGTTCGTTAAGGAACACGTCTGAACCGACGGACGAAAGCTGGAAGAAAAATGTTCAGTCACGCAGCAAAATATGGCCTAGGGCAATTCGTACGTGGCCGTCATCTAGTGCTCGTAGCAGCGCTTCTTCATCAACCACCTTTCCCCGCGCAGTGTTGATCAAGATGCTACCGCGTTTCATGGCACGAATTTGTTTCTCGCCAACAAGGTTGACTGTGTCTGCTCGGAGAGGGACGTGCACGCTCAGCACATCCACCCGTGCGCAAAGCTCATCCATGCTGTCGACATACTCGCACCACTCGGGAGCCTCTGGGTTTCTGGACCGCGAATAGTACAGCACTCTCATGGGGAATGCATGGACGAGATGCGCAAGGCGAAGCCCGATTCCCCCGAGTCCAAGAATACCGATGGTGCGCCCGGTAAGGTCATGGGTGGCGCTAGAGGACACTGGTTTCTTCCAATTCCCAGCCCGCAAAGAACGCTCGGCGAAGGAAAAATGCCGCATACACGATATCAGTAGATAGAATGCTGTTGTCGCTGTTGCATCATCCACTGCCCCGGGCGTATTTGATACACGGATTCCTGCGTGAAAGGTTGAGTAAGGGGGAGGAAGCCTATAGCGAATGCAGTGCAACGTCTACCTTTGGCCTTGCAAGCTCTGACATCGACGAGATCGTACCCAGCTCCGTTGTGCGCAATCCATTGTATGCTGGACGGAAGTTGCTCGATGAGATTCGCATCAAATATGCCGATCCGAGCTGCGGAAATGTTGCGCCTGTATATACCAATTGTGCCTTCATATGGACCACCAGGCGCAAAGCGTGCTAAAAATTTTGCACGGTTTGGTGCATCGTCTACCTGTTACATGATGTAAAGACCAGTAAGACCATGCATCAATCGTTCGGGCATGGCTCTTACAATCACGTTCGCGATATCCTTGAACAATTGGTTCACTTCCTGGTGTGCCCACCTCGGGCTACCTACAGAGACAAGCTTTATGAATATAGTAATCTGCCCCAAGGCGAATGTCGTACCACATATCATGATTAATGGTAGCTTTGCCATTGTCGCAGACAACACGGGGTTGTGGATCACTGTACGTCAACCATTTATAAAGAGATCTGGGTGGTCTGCTGACACCAGGCGATCTCGGATTAGTTGACATCGTTTATCGGCCGGGGGAAGAGCGTCCTGGGACGTAACATCGTATTTATAAATTACTTGATATAAGCGAACAATGCTCAGAATGAAGAGGGTATAAAACGATACAGGTAACGATATTAATACAGTAAGAAGTGCTAAAATATGAAGGCGTACTAGCCTGAAAAAATAGTCAAAAAGAAGTATCAAGGACGGCCTCAGAATCTACTCACTGGCTGCCCGGGATACCTCAGCTTCGAAAACCCGCATCTCAAACGCCTTCTTAAAAGGCTCAAACAATTTACCAGGGACAGCAAACACAATTTCTTCGAACGAGTCTTTGAACGGCGCGTGCTTGACACCCATCTTTCCGTCTTCATGTCCTTCTTCATCTTCTCCACACATAAGGAGCCCGGCCCAGATCTCTGCGACCATCTCAACTTTGTTCTCGCTGGAGCCACATCCGAATGCACCAAGGACGAGAGCCTGGTTACCGCGTGCCTCAAAGATGCGAAGTGCCCTTGCCATGCGGTCCCGCATCTTGTCACGTATACCGTCCTCAAAGATGTGAGCGTCTGAAGGGGTGATGCTGTAGTTCTGGCGTATTGCGGCTGCGTTAACGGGCACAGCCGAGAGAACATTAATAAGGTAAGGGGGAATGAAGTTATTTGATGACGGAGTCGTCAATGGGGATGTATCATCGCTATCATCTTGGCGGAAGGCGACAACACCTGGGCTGTATACCATGGAGTGATCGTAGATACCTGCCCCATCGACGCTGAGGAACTTCCTGTGGGTCGTGTAGAAATCCTTGCCCGGGTCGGTCTGGAGACTAGCTACAAGTGAAGAAGACCTAGCAAGGGTCTCCTCTTGTTCATTACCTCCGTGTAGATAGCCTCCACCGGGACGCTTGGGAGATGCAAAGGAAAGGACTCCAATGGATGTAGTGGAGAGTGTATACGGCGAACTAAGAGTAAGGTCCGACCTCCGCTCGTGCAGTTGCCGAGCGACTGTAAGTGTAGAGCTAGCAACAAACGTGACGCAAGTCGGCTTGGTCCTGATATGTGAGACTGTAGGAGGCTTGCGCCAGTCAGCCAAAGATGGCAAGCAATGAGGGTAGAACGTTGTTCCCTGCTTGCTCAAGATGATTTGCGATGAAATGTCATGTATGATAGGTGTCGTGGTCAGGGCGTGATGTCCCTGAGAATGAGAAGGGGTTATTTGTGGCAAGGCGTGATCAGGGCAAGAAATATGGGCAGAGGGGATGATACATAAGACAGAAGAGGAAGGAACTTTCTCTTTGACGTACTTGCCATCCCCAAGAACAATTCGTTGTGTTTCGAGAGCAGTCTGAGCCCAAGATTCACGTCGTGCCTTTTGGATTACGAAAGCAAGCCGCCTCCGCTCCCGTTTGAGATATTCTTGCTTCAGGTGCCGCCGCTTGGAGTCTGAAGATGGGCCTGCGGATTTCTTGATAACAGCAATAGAACGCATCGGAGTGCTTGATCGCATCTTCGACGGTGCAAACTTGCGATTAGCCTGGCGAGCCATGGATCTGCGAGTAAGTTTCTTGGTGCTGTTGGTGTTCGTCGTTACTTGGTGGTTGAGAGAAAGCTTTGAAAGCAACTTTGTTTTCCTCTAAGCAATATTTGTAACTGTTTATCTTGCTGCTTCATTTTATGTAATCAGCTAATCACGCTTTTGTTCCATTACTATTTTCTGGCGCACAGCGACTCCCGGTTCATCAAGGGTCTTCTCATTCTAGAACATGTTTTGCATCTGAGAGATTTGATTCTTAATATTATTGGTGCCAAAGCCAATCCCACACGGCATCGGTGATTGCCTGCTCAGAGTGAGTCGCACCCGTCATACTGTAAGCCAACACATGCCGTTATCTTTGTTTCATAAGATCCTCGTCGCCAATATTGGTTCGTTAATCAGCCTCACAACACAAGTAGAGGAATATGATATTCAGAACTAGCTACGTGAATCGAACGGGTGATCCACACCACAGCTCAGACGGTAGGAGCAGACCGCGCCTCCTTCGATCCGCACATCATGGGGCGTGGCTGGCATTCTCAAGCCCGATTCATGCCCTCTTTTTAGATGCCAACAATAGGCCCTGGGTCTTATGACCTGACTGGTAGAGCTAAGGTACGAAGATGCCTCTGCTTGTGGATTGCTGTTCTCAAGAGAATTGCGCAGTGGCATTCATTTATATTCCTAAATTATTGCACCACGACATTAATCAAACATTAGTGTTGTCCGTCGAAAGATGGGGGTTCCCGAAGCCGGCGGCATCAAGACGACCATGTGAGGTCACATGTGTGCTACTTTTGGTTTGTGGGGTGACTACCCGTTATGCCTCAATCATAGCACGGATGCGATGTCTTGAGGATAATGCCTCCTCCTCTTTTGTTCATACGGGTCTCCGCTCCAGCAAGGATAGATAGCGAGGTCCGGCTGATATGGCGTGGGACCCATCCATTAGCTAATTTTTACTGTGCCGCTCACAGTGACATTGCCGAAGTCTAACAAAGTTTCCGTAGTCGGTTAAACAACTGGTAGTTGGTGTGAATAAGTATGTTCCGCTTTGCAAGTGCGGGAGACGCCTTTGTTGTTCGTCATAACTGGTGATCACGTCATGTGTTCCATAGCGCTGGTGTTGGCGGCCTGGACGGAACGGACTCTGATGACCACGTCATGTGTTCCATCGCGTTGAGGTTTGCGGAGTGGACGGTGCGGACTGTTTGTATCTTACTACCATGACCAACAGCGTGGAAGAGAAAAAGAGAGAGTCGTACGAGGAGAACGTCGGCGCAGAGGGTGATGGATATATCCTGGATTCCGAGATACGCCTGACTGCCGAGAAGAAGCTTGTCCGGAAACTCGATTTTCGCCTGCTGCCAACAATCGTGATTATCTTCATCATGAACTACATCGATGTAAGTGAGCTATCCTTTTGCCGTACAGGACGCTGACGGAGAGTTTGAAATGCCTGAATAGCGTGTCGCCGTAACGTCTGCTAGACTCAAGGGTCTGGAAGCGGACCTGGGCTTGACTGGTCTGTATAGTATTGTTCGGTTGAGTCACATCTCACTCCCTTTCCATTCAGACATCCAGTACGACACAGTCGTCGCGATTTTATATGCATCTTACTGCCCAGCACAGGTTCGTGTGTTGCGTACATGCCGTTTCAAGGATGCTGAGGCTACTTTTCTCTCGTAGATCCCGTCTAACATGGTAAGTCAGATGTTTCAGTAAGAGCATCCAGCCCTCAATTGATCAATCAGCTTCTCAACTATGTAACAAGGTCTGTATTCCTTGCAATTTGCTGTTCTTTTGTTTTAATTTGAGACATACCAGGCCAAGCCTCTACATTGGCACTTGTGTAGTGCTATGGGGACTGACAAGTGCTCTGACTGGGGTCAGTGATCGCATAGTCGCTACATTTCTTTGACAAACCTTAGTTATATTCGTAGGTGACGCATAGCTTTGCTGGCATCATCACATGCCGAGTATTTATCGGTCTCCCAGAGGTATGTAACTTTTGACGATGCTTTTGTGAGGTTATTCGATGTTAGGCTTGACTAGGCAGCTTTCTATCCCGGTTCCATGTATCTACTTTCTCGATGGTATACTCGAAAGGTAAATAAGCAATTTTATAGTATGGTATCCGCTGCTCAACTAGATGGGTTTAGGAATTGGCATTTAGGTCTGCTATCCTGTACTGTGGACTTTTGATGTCAAATGCCTTTGGCAGCGTACGTCTTGTATGGATTTTCCTGAATCTACATAAAAATACGGTTACCAGTTGATCGCCGCCGGCATACTTGGCAACATGCAAGGCAAATTAGGCATCGCAGCATGGAGATGGTTTGCGATCATATTTCGCAGTATTTCCGATCTTGATCCCAAGAATACAGGCTCTTTTACATCGAAGGCGCTATTACAATATTCATTGGATTCCAAGCCATGTATGTGGACTTGCCGCCGAATCACCTAAATGGACTTACTTCTTTTGTGATACAGGTGGCTACTCCCAGACTACGTATGTATCTGAGCGACGCATCTGCCGTTTAGTATTCATGTCATTTTTCAGCCGAACAACACTCGATGGTTGACGCCAGCAGAGCGCCGATTGGCACAGGTCCGTCTGGCAGAGGATGCTGGTGAAGCCGATCAAGATTCTGCAGAAGCATCGTATGGAACCCCTGAATATGGTATATGGGAAGCTGCTAAATATCTTCCAGCGTATTCGAGGGGTTCGTTATGGCAATCAAAGATCCTAAGGTTCCGATTTTCATGCTTATGTGTTGTTCGCAATTACTGGGTTTGAGCTTTGTCAACTTCTTCCCAACGTAAGCATACTGTACTGTGCGCCGGAATGGATTGATACAAAGTCTTTCCTAGCCTTACGAGTACCCTCGGGTACTCGACGACTGTGACTCTTCTAATGTCCGCGTAAGTTACTTATTGTTCACTCGATGGACACTTTAATATCTTTCTAGTCCTCCGTGGGTATTTGCCTCTATCTGCACGCTCGTTGGAGCATGGAATGCCGGTAATTACCTTGATGCTGCTTTGAAACTCTCCAATTTACATTCCCCTTCTCGCATCGATAGATAGGACAGGGGAGCGCTTCTTCCATCAAACAGCTTGGTGGTGGGTAGTCATGATCGGTTATATCATCTCCCTGTCGACAATGGCCACCGGTGGGAGGTATTTCTCTATGTTTCTGATGACAACCGGGTACTGTGGTATGTCCAAGTTGTCTAAAGTAGTCACACCGGCATGAACTGTCTCGCAGGCTTCACATTAACACTGGTCTGGGTGGCTAATGCAATTCCACGACCGCCGGCAAAACGCTCGGTCGCCATCGGTCTGGTCAACGGATTTGGAAACTTGGGAAACTTGTAATCCTTCTGCATTTTATATCATTACTTCTCGTACTGATTCGCTGTTATTCTCAGAATGGGGTCGTATATTTGGAAGGCGAACTGGAGCCCAAAATACCATCAATCTATGATTATCGCATTATGTGCCCTTGGGCTAGCAAGTGTCCTTAGTTTTGGTAAGTCGTACGAATCGTGCTCAGTTATGTCAGGTTTCAACCTCTGTGCAGTGATTCGTTGCATGCTGGTGCGCGAAAACAAACAGATGGAACGCGAGGAGATGGATCTGATGCACGGTCCTGAACGTCAACGAATCGAGGAGGCTGCTAAATTGGAAAGCATCACATTCGAGGAAGCAGTCAAGCGTCGGAAAGGCTTCCGCTATCTATACTAGTAGTATATACTTCATATGTAGTCTTAACTCTTTACATTGCCATCACGTATGCTGTAAGTACATACGTACGATGATTGATTGGTGGATTCGCACTCCGATGGGTTCGGCCGCGGCATTCATACGATGTCCAAACTCGGACTAGCTAGGTACTTCCTCTCTCGAACTACATGAAGGCCTTGCATGATACTATACGATTGGCCCCGTTTGATCCAACAACGTCGGTGTTAGCGTGCAGATTCCGAGGATTTCTAGCATGGATGAAACCGGGACGCGGTCTACTTACCCTTCTGACCACTCGTGGCTGCAGGAATCTGATCGAAGCGTTGACTTGTCAACCCCGCAGGGGCAGGCACGGGTTGAAACTCACATGCGTATTTGACAGCCGGCAGGCGCCCGTCAATTTCCTGGCGTGTGGCGGCGAACAGGGGATCTTGCGAAATACAGACTTCTGCAATGAACTGATCTTCTCACCAGTTACGTTTTAATCCTCCTCGCTCTATCGCACGATGGCATTCTTGGGGGAAGGTTTCTTGGAGTAGTAGGAGCCTGTGACATGCTTACATTTTAGGCTGACAGCCTCGGAGCAAAACCGCAGCTCTCGGAACGAATATGTTCCCCCGACGATTTGATGCATTACCGTCTTCGCGTGGGGAACGCGCTTTCCACCTTGAAATTAATGAATTTCGGTGATCATGTCGTTATGCTGGCGTAGATCCCGACCAGAATTTTGGATCCGTGAAGTGCCATTCCATTGCCCTCCAAAGTGACATGTCGGACATATTCCAGAGTCCAGATGAATCCACCCTCCTCCACGTACGTCATGTCGCTTAGTCGTGTTATAAATAAAGCACCTAGTGACAATCTTGTACATGCAAAGAGAAGCTGACTTTTGGCCAACGGAGCTGGTAACTCTTTGCCACATAATTCCCTTCCAGGTTCAGTGATATTCTTGTTACTTCCGGGTTTGCTTTATGCTTCCTGTTTTCCGGATCTGCATTGGGTCTTGAGCACCACATTACCCGCGGTCATGAGTTCAATATAGACATCATGATATCTCCGCCACTGGTTCTGGTATAAAAACCATCCGTTGGTGTGGCTGAATCACCGTGCTCCTGAGCGTCTCACTAGTGCTCTTGCTTGCCCAACATGTCTATTGACGAAGAGAAGAAATCGGATTCCATTACAGAAGATGTGGTCGCAGTAACGAATGATTCTGATGACTTCAGGCTGTTGACAGCGGAGAACAGAAAGGCAGGAGAACGGTCGCTTATACGCAAATTGGACTCCCGGCTGATGCCCACCGCTGTGGTCATATACCTCTTAAACTACATCGACGTATGTCATTTCCACTTTATGAAAGATAGGGTGCTCACATTCCGCGTAGCGTGTCGCTGTCACTGCTGCGCGGCTGCAAGGTTTAGAGGCAGACCTCGGGTTGTCAGGTGAGTGAATTGGCCTGCTGTAGTAAGAGTACCAGTACTTACTCGATCAAAAGATGTTCAGTATGAAAGTATTTTGGCTATTCTTTATGTAACTTATTGCCCAGCCCAAGTAAGGAAACTCCTGCACAATCCGTACTATCTCGCTCACAATTTTTTTTGCAATAAGATACCCTCGAACATGGTTCGTTGAAACGCTGTTATCATTGCATACAAGACTGATGACTATGTACAGATTTTGAGTTATATTTCACGGTTTGTTGGGGTTACAAGTTTTTTGCATGCGCCGGTCAATGCTGATCGGACGTGACAGACCATCATTCTATATTGGGGCTTGCGTTGTTGCATGGGGTCTTACAAGTGCTTTAACTGGAGTAAGCCTTGAGAAGATGTAATTCATGCTTGCTAATGTCGAATGACGACATAGGTCACGCACAACTTTGCGGGCATCATGGCTTGCCGTGTATTCATCGGTCTCCCTGAGGTAAATGTGTCCTTATTTTGCCAAATGGACGGAAATTGAACGAGTCCGGCTTTGCTTAGGCTGCATTTTATCCCGGTATCATGTATCTACTCTCGCGGTGGTATACTAGAAAGGTAAGGATCCTCTAGAACCAAACGAAGTCGCCACTCATGTTATCATGCAGGAGCTCGCCGTGCGGTCAGCCTGGTTCTATTGTGGACTTCTGATCTCGAATGCATTCGGAAGCGTGAGCCCTATGTCGTCATGTAGATTACAGCACCCGCTAACGATTCATCATAGTTGATTGCAGCTGGAATTCTCGCAAAAATGGAAGGCGTACTGGGTCTCGCGGCCTGGAGATGGTAAGACAGAGTCCAGACTCTCAGAAGTCGCGAATTGACCCCAATGTCACCGCAGGTTGTTCTACATAGAGGTATATACTTTTACTCTACCCCTGAATCTTGTGTTCTGACCAGCGGCGACCCTTTCGATAAAGGGGGCCATCACAATGTTCTTTGGCTTTTTGACCATGTGAGCATATTCATGGTTCTATTCTTACTCATAGCTGACAGCCAACTCTTTTTTCGTCCAGGTGGCTGCTTCCGGATTTCGTAGGCAGCTCATTTTTAGAACGAGTTTTTGAGGGTCTTACATGGTGTGACATAGCCCCATAACACTAGGTGGCTCAACGCTGCGGAGCGCCGCTTGGCTCAAGTCCGCCTTGCTGAAGATGCAGGAGAAGCTGATAAGGACGCCGACGACCTCACGTATGTCCAGCCCAAGTTAGATCCTCTCCTATTGCTGACAAGGCACCATCCAACATCCCTTTTGCTACTTGGCATACCGTCCTGGTGTTATAGCATTTATGATGGCCTTGTGTTGGCAATCAAGGACCCAAAGACCCTTATTTTCATGGTTATGGCCTGCTCGCAACTTCTGGGCCTGAGTTACATCAACTTCTTCCCCACGTAAGTATGTGCATAATCTCGATTATAGTGTGCTAACGCACAGTGCGACAGCTTGACTGCTACGCTTGGTTACGACAACACAATTACATTTTTGATGGCAGCGTAAGTACATTACGACATTATAGTCATATTTGTGGCTCACTCTCGTCGCCAGTCCTCCATGGGTATTTGCGTCAATCTGTTGTGTACTCAACGCGTGGCATGCAGGTAAATCTGGTTCCTAGCAATGCAACAGAGTAATCTTACGAAATGAGCGACTCGATAGATAGGACTGGGGAGCGATTCTTCCATATCGCTAGTTGGTGGTGGGTGGTCATCGCTGGATACATCATCTCGCTCTGCACCATGGCTACTGGTGGGCGATACTTCTCTTTGTTCCTCATGACCACTGGCTATTGTGGTAAGTGCTTGTCGGCAAGATGAATGCAGGCTTAACACTTTCCAAAAGGATTTGCCTTGACATTGGCCTGGGTTTCAAATGCCATTCCTCGTCCACCAGCAAAACGCTCTGTAGCTATGGGTCTTGTCAATGGGTTTGGAAACCTCGGTAATATGTGAGGAGTCCACGAATACTGCAGTGCGGAATTGCTTACAAGTCTCCGCAGGATCGGCTCATATGTCTGGAAGGCCTCGTGGGGTCCTCAGTATCGTCAATCTATGGTTATAGCGTTGTGTAGTCTCATTTTCTCTACGATTTTGGGTGTCGGTGAGTATCATCACAGCCTTGGTCAACCTGATGTAACTCAAGCATCCTCAGTAATGCGAATGATATTAATCAGGGAGAATAAGCAGATGGATATGGTGGAGAAGAAATTAATGGAGGGTCCTGGACGCGAACGTATTGAGGAGGCTGCGAGATTGGAGGGGATTTCATTCGAAGAAGCTGTAAAAAGAAGGAAGGGTTTCAGGTATCTGTATTGATTGATGATGATCAATAATCACTCAAGAGACTATATTCATTTTTTGTTATTTCCCTTCCTTCCTTGTAGGCTGGCCTAACGTTTAACGAAGTACTACATAGCGTGACTAGCAGTGTATCGAAAGACAATATGTATAGTAGAACCAGGTGCTGCTACGAATCTTATGTAAGAGGAATATACATCCAGTGTCGATTCGCCAGAGTTGCTGAAGGTTGTTGACAGTCACTTTTTTCCGGGTTTGCTATAAGGAGAAAAGAATCTCCCTTGACACGGGTCTCGACGGAGTGTGAATTGTGTTCGGCGATGCTATGAAGCAGCCTACAATACTACACGGTGAACTTTCTCCCTGCTGCTTTCACTAGTCTGAGCCATCCTGACTGAAATTTCTGTGCAGGTCTCGGAATCGATGTTAGTGTTCACCTCGATTTGGAAAAGCTTGGCAGACCTTCACCATGCACTGGCAACGTTGCTCAAATCGATCAGGGAGGATCACGGATCTTCAGGTATATAAGACAGAGTGCCCAGTCACCGCTGCGTGTTGTTGCCTGTACCGTCATCCTTTCTGACGCACTGTTTGCGTGGACGCCTGCTCAATTTCAACACCAAGATCATGGCCCACCCGGTCATGTGGAGAGGAAAGCTATTCTTTTACCCTATTGGCAATACATCTGCAGTTTGCCTCACCCAGGATCTTTGTCCGAGTGAAAAAGCGGACATACTGCTTCTAGGGTGCGGCGACCCGAGGCATATCCTCTATACGGTATATACGAACACTGATGATTTGCAAAGTAATGCATGATCATCTTTGGGAACATCCTGAGAGGACTGACGGTTTTTTTGTTCAGAGTCACGGGAACTGGATATCACTTGCTGCGATGTCGAGGGTGCAGTCATTGGTAAGCGCCAGCGTCCCGATTCTAACGCTTGATTTTCTTACTGATGTGCATAGCTCGTAACGTTATACTTTTCACTTGTCTTGCCGATGAAGGCGCTGCACAGAGATTGCCACAACTTTGGAACATCTTTTTCCACTTTTTCCTCGATAAAGTCTCCCTTAACCTGCTCGCATCGCAGTGTAGGAAGTTGATCGAGCTATCTGGTGACCTGGATAGCTGGAACAACGGTCCTTATGGTCATTTCCTTCGTATGTGCACTGCAGATACTCTCGCCGAGTTGCGGCACTTTTGGCAACTCTACGTCAAGATGACGTCTTTCTCTCCCAGCCAGGCAAAAGAATTTGAATCTGCATTCGCTGCTGATGTCCAGGCCGGCATGAATAAATCGGGGAGTGTGATGACCGCAAGTCGGTCAGCTGGGCCAATGTCGATCTATTTGTCCGACATGGCGGCTACCCACTATGACATGTACTGGAAGTTTGGCGTATGCTCTGCCGTCCCCATGAATGAGTCGGACATGGCACATGCAAATCCAACCCTCGCATACTCCATGGCTGGTGACAAATTTGCGGTCCACTATGGAACCGACCCTCTCGCTTGCTTTCACTTGGCAGAAGGCATGGCGCCAGTGGTCGGGACTACTCCAGAGCACATAGAATTTTCTCTGATAACTATAACGAATGCCTGTATCAAGCAGTTTTCCACGTGGTGCATTTCAGTTTCCAACATTTTGCGTAGTCAACATCCATCTGCTCCTAGCCCGCTCATCATCCGTTGTTTTGTTGGCGATGCCCTTAGCTTGTGCCAAGCCCTGCGCTACTACTCCATCACGAAATCGATATCCACACCGTTCCCTGTTGCGCCGTGGAAACATGCATTTATTACACTTGATTCTGACGCTTACGGGTCTCGTACACAGTCACCCGCGCCGACTACATTCAATGTCATCGACACTTCCAATCTTCTTGATCACCTTGGCGTATTGAATATCTTCGCTGTTACAGCTTTCATTCTTCAACGGACTCCTTCAGCTACATTGTACATGGAAGGTCTCATTGGAGGTAATGACCTGGCACACACATCGTTGCAACAACCCTGTGGAGATATTGCGACCCTTGGTCTGCTCGTCGGCCTTATCCCAGCATCCTTCGTAACACAATTCACGACCCAATCAAACATGCATAACATCATGCTGATGATGCAAGAAGATGCACCCCAAATTCATGGGCGCCTCGCCTGGAAGTTGATCGGCGGGGCCGAGAAACTCGTGAATGATCTTAATCGCCCCATCGACATCGCTCCGGAGCAACTTGCGGGCGCTCTCTTCAACATCTACCTCAACATGTTCTCACATGAGAATGCGGTACAAAAAATGGCCATGGCCAAGGAGTTGTCCAGATCAAGGAAGCCGGTCGATCTCTCTGGGATTGTACATTATAACCGTCGTTCGTTCGTGGAGATTTTGGGTGTTGTAAAGAGGAGGGTGATAACCGAATGGGAGCCAGTCATGAACATGCTTCATTCCAAGATTCAGAATGACAGGACCCTTTTAACCGGGATGAACTATTACCAGGATCTCTGCTGTCAGTTACACCTTCTCGGTGTATTCACTGTAGATTGGATGTCCCTGAAAAAGGCGAAAGAGCTGCTTCGTGTCGAAAGGCCTGTTTTCCTTCGCGACTGGAAAACACTTCCGCAAACAGTTTGTGTTGTTCTCGTCGTTCCTCGGGATCGCCTCCATCCGCTCTTACCTGAGCTTGACAGGGCTGGAACACCTGTGTTGCAGTGTGATGTGAGGGGCACGGCGACTGCGAATACCTTCTCTAGCATTCACACAGTTTTTGGTACCGTCAAGGTCAGTGGCAAGGGCGATGCCAAAACTGTAATCATTGAGGAGGAGGCCGCCGGACGGCATGGAGCTTCCTCTTTGGTGGTCTGGTTCAGGATGCCATCCACTTCTTTGGTGAACGAACGTCGCTTGATGGTTGGATTGACTGTTCTCCCCACCCCAGCGACTACCTTTCTCGCCCTCAAGGTGGGGCTCTACCTTTCCTTATTCAGGGCGGACCTGGGAGACGAGGAGTACGTGCACATTCTCCGACAGTGTCCTGGCGCTGTCTTAGAGAATATAGAAGAAGATTATATGCAGATCAGTGGATTGTCTGTGAAGACACCTGGTGCATGCACGTTTGTCACTTTAGATAAGGAATGCCAGAAACCTCTGTCGTTCACGGCTCACGTGGATATCGTCGACCCGGAGATGAAAGCTTCCCTGACCAACGGCGCTACTCCCTCTACGAATAAAGTTTCTATGCATTCAATCACTATCGCTCTTGGAGACAATACTTTGCCAGTCTCTTTTCCGCTTCCCATTGATGTCAAGAAAGTCAAGTTCCGCATTGCACGAAAGTCGCTATATATTGAGGTATGTCTCTTGACATTAATGTTTAAATACTTGTTTCTCACTCAGCACAGGTGATCCTGCCCCCGAAACTTGCCCTTGGAGGTACCGACTTGATGGACATATTCCCTGTTATTCCGTATGGAGGCGATCTTCTTCTTTGGAACATGCACCGCGTCAACCTCGATCGATGCATGCCTTACGACATAACCAATAAGGAATCTCTTGCCTGGATCAACCCTCATTTGTCCCTTATGATATCTGAGCGCGAAAAGAACGCACCAGAGGGGATGATGTCGGGGTCCACGTTGCTAGATGTCAAGCGTACACTTTATTCCATCTTTTCACGCGCAAGTGGAGTATCGGGTGGTGAATCTCCTTTATGCTATGACTTGCGGGAGAATGGCGAGCCCTTTGTCGCATTCTTCATCACGGACCTCCGCTTGGATCTCGGCTCACACACCTTGGTCGCTGATGCTTGGGTGATGCCGTTCGCCTTCGTGAGGGAGAGGAGCGAGGCGTTCATCAAGACGTTTATATCTCTGGATCTAAAAGATATGCAAGCGGTAGAGGTGAATACTGAGGAGAGGAAGGCGTGGATGCACCTCCTCGTAGCCACTACGGAGCGCTGCCGCACCTGGGAGCACAAACCCAATTGCGAGTATCGCGTCCAGGGCGCCGTTCCCTTGTCTGTGGACCTTTATGAGAGCCCCATTTGTTCATGCGGTGCTGGAGTTGGATCAGAGGTGTTCGTGAAGAAATACCCGATGTTTCGTTTGCTTGCGCCTTGGGTTACTAGGGCGGCGATTAGTCCCCTGTTCGCGCTTTCGTATTTGGAAACTATCCGCAGTCCCGAAGATGGACCCAGATCTGTGAAGACCCCAAGGCCACCGGTGCCTGCACCAACGACAGGTAAAGTTTGCGCTACTTGTGGTACCGGGTCCGGAATGTTGCTCGCCTGCAGCGGATGTAAGGATGTGAAGTATTGTTCAAAGAGTTGTCAACGTGAGGACTGGAAAAGGCACAAGAAACTATGCGGTACGTAGTACTCTGAGATCGTAGTATCGGATCGGCTAGTCTGCCGAACTTGACGTTGTTATGGAAAGTGAACGTACTTATAGTGAGCAAAGCTAAGACAATTGAATAATGTCGAAATTCAGAAAGGCTTCAAGTGCTTACTCGGCTTGAAGCATGACAGTCATCATGGTGGAATAAAACACCCCTTCGAGCCTCTACGAAGTATGGCTTACGTTCGGTGGCAGGTCACGGTTATATGAAGCATTTGTACTACATGAACTTCATCTCTGCTGCTTTTGCTAGGCTCATCCTGACTGAAATTGGCGTGCAGGTCGCTCGGAAGTATGTGACCAGAGGTTGCGTTTCTATGCCGCTGAGGTACGAGCCAGGGCGTGAAATATCATCTACGTGTATTGGCCCTAGACTGACCACCACTTTCGCACCTTGCTGCAGTTCCACCGTCCCCTAGGGTAGGGTGCTGTTAACATGGGGACTCGGGAGGGAGGGGC
>MU837123.1:116104-128387 GCA_029603245.1 Rhizopogon salebrosus TDB-379
CCTTGCTGCAGTTCCACCGTCCCCTAGGGTAGGGTGCTGTTAACATGGGGACTCGGGAGGGAGGGGCTAGTAAAGCGTATCGGCAGCGGTTTCAAGCCTGCGAAAGCTCTCATCAGGGGGCCACCGCTACCGCTTGTACTTCTAGTTCTACTTAGAAAGTCTCCCATCCTTAAGCCTTTTTCAATGGGGGTAAATAGCCCGAGTGATTGCGGGATGCGGTGTCCCATGTGATATGGCGATCCGCATCTATGACCCCATCGATGGAGAAGCTTTACAGTATGGGATAATCCTTATCATAGACGGGTCGAGTCTTGATGGTCTAGGCCGTGAGCCCCAAGACGATAAGAAAGACGACCAGACTTTCGCCTCGTCTTGGGGATTTCATGATCGAGTCCGTATAGTATACCGTACACAAAGATCTCTGTTCATAGTCATCGCGAATTGCAGAAAGCTTGGCACACAGCGCACATAAAATTGCGAACTTTACTGACAAAGTTTCTTAAAACAAGGCCGTCCAGCCTCATTCGTAAAAATAAAAATAAACCTTATTGGCACTACGTCCGCAGTTTGTCTCAGAGAAAAGGCGGACATACTGCTTCTTGGGTGAGGCGACCCGAGCGTGGTATATACGAACACTGATGACTTGCAAAGTAATAAAGTTTGATCATTGTGAATATCCTGGGTTTCTTGTTCAGAGTCACGGGAACTGGATATCACTGGCGTGGAGTCATGCAAATCAGGGAAGTCGGTCGATCTCTCTGGGACCGTACATTACAACCGTCATTCGTTTGTGGAGATTTCGGGCGTTAATATGAGGGTAATAATCGAATGGGAGACAGTCATGAAGATGCTTTTCATTGCAAGATTCAGAACAACAGGACCCTTCTAACCGGGATGAACTACTACTAAGATCTGTCAGTTACACCTTCTCGGTATTTTCACCGTGGATTGGATGTCCCTGCAAAAGGCGCGAGAGATGTTTTCCTTTGCGACTGGAAGGTGCTTCCGCAAATGGTTTGTGCTGTCCTCGTCGTTCCTCGTCGTTCCTCGGGATCGCCTTCCATCCGCTCTTACCTGAGTTTGATAAGGCGGGAACATCTGTGACGGCGACCGTGAATGCCATCCCCTAGTATTAATGCAGTCTTCGGTACCGTCAAGTTTACCTGCAAGGGCGGTGCCAAAACTACAGCCATCGGGGAGGACGCGAATGGATAATGCGGAGTTTCCCTCTGGTGGTCTGGTTCCAGATGCAGTCCACTTCGTTGATGAACGAGAGTCGTTTGATGGCTGGGTTATCTATTCTTGCAATCCCAGCGACTACCTCCTTCACCTTCAAGGTGAGACTCCATCTTTCCCTATTCAGCGCGAATCTGAAGACGAACAGTCCGTGTGCATTCTCCGACAGCGTCCCGACGCGGGCTTAGAGGGTACCGATGAGGGGCACATGTAGATCAGATCTGCGAAGAAAACTGGGTTGCATGCACATTCGTCACTTTAGGCTATACATTGCAGGACGGACACAAGACCTTTGTCATGTTCTACATCACGGACCTCCGCTTGGATCTCGACTCGCACAACTTGGTGGCTGATACTTGGGTGATGCTGTCTTCTCCTACGATTGATAAGTTCGAGGGGTTCAACCAGGCGTCTATCCATCTGAACCCAGACAATAGGTATATGACTGGGGTGAACACGGAAGAGAGGAACGCATGGATGCACCTCCTCGTAGTAGCGACGGAATGCTGCCGCATCTGTGGGCACAAGCGCGATTGTGAGTATCGCATCCAGGGTGCCATCCTTTGTCTATGGAACCTGACGAGAGCCCGATTTGTTCATGTGGTGCTGGAGTTGGGTCAGAGGCGTTCGTAAATAATTAAAAATACCCGAAGCTTTGCTCGTTTGTGCGTTGTATCACAAGGGCAGCGATTAGTCTCCTGTTCGCGCTTTCGTACTTCGAAAATACCGGTAGTTCTGGGAATGGACCCAAATATGCAAGGACTCCATGCAGCGGTGCGTGATGTTTGTGCTACTTGTGGCATCGGGTCTGCGTCGTTGGTTGTCTGCAACTGGTACAAGGATGCGACTTTTCAGAGAGTTGCCAGCGCCAGGACTGAAAAGAGCGCTATGTGGTAGTACTAGTCTGATTCAGAGCTCATTTTGTGTCGACTACTTGGTGCAGTTTCCTGGGCAGTTAATTTATAGGTGCAGGGCTGGGTGTAGGGCCAGGCCCAGCGAAGTTTAAGTAGAGGGAGGGGGGAGATCGGAAGATTGTCGCGTGTGGTTGTGACGTGACTGTATGTGACTACAGTGAGTTGGGAGTGGGCTGTTGGTAAAAGAGCGTCCGTCATCCATCAGGTAGGAACGACTTGCCACCAATTTACATTTAAACCTGCTAACGTGTTTTGATGGTCGCTGCAGCTTCGCGTAGTTTTCGACTTCTCCGAAAACACGCAACGGTTCTTTCCATTTGAACCACGTCTACAGCAACACTTCCAGGGTCGCTTTGTTTTTTCCCTTGCTTCATATTCTTCTCCCTCGCTATCGTCAGGCTCGTTCACAGTAACTTCTATCAACACCAATCCTATTCGCAGGTTTTGTTTTTGAGGCAAAATGGGTGGTGCTGGTGCGTACGGCTACTATATCGTCACTTCCTCACTGACTGGTCACTCGTACTCCCAACCCTTGTATATGCCCTGGATCCATCATCCTCGCTGAGCAGGCTGGTTATTCTTGTTTTCTGTCCTCATGGCAGCCGGTTTGCTGTTCACAATGGTTTTCTTCGTACGTCTTGTGCTATAGTACGTTTACAGTCCCTCATTCCCTACTTTGCAGATCATCATGTTCTCGGATTTGGAGTGTGACTATATCAACCCTATAGACCTCTGCAACAGACTCAACCAGGTACGTGGCCATCCCTACCTAGAATGTTCTTCCTCACAACTCTCTGTCCCAGTTCGTTCTACCGGAAAACATCGCTCATGCCTTCTTGACCGCTCTGTTCCTCCTCTCTGGACAATGGATCGCATTCCTCCTCAACCTACCGCTTGTCTTATACAACGTTAACAAGTACGTCTCCTACACCCTTATCTCGAGCGCCCCACAGTGGAGCTGACGTACGACAGGATACGCAACAAGAACCACATGTATGACGCAACTGAGATCTTCCGCACTCTTTCCGGCCATAAGAAGGAGAGTTTTATGAAGCTCGGGTTTTACCTGCTTTCGTTCTTCTACTATCTGTATAGGTGCGTGTGCGTAACGTTTAATTCACGCTCGTGGGGTTGATGGGGCTCTCAAAAGGATGATTGTTGCGCTTATCTCGGAGAGCGAATGATTGTTTGTGCAGCTGGATGACGAATACGATTTCCGACCGGAGCTTCCAGGGACTGCTTGCGGGATGAGAATTTACTGGTGATGAGTCGTGGTGCAAGGTGGAGATCTCTGTAGCTAGTCTAAGTCTTGTTTGGTTGGGTTATCACGATCTACTATATCGCTTGTTATGGCTGAATTGACGCTGATCCTATACTGATTCTAACATACCTTCAACGCCTTTGGCAGCGATTTAAATACCGATTGAGATGAGTTGTGTGGAAAAAGGGAGAATACATAAGCTAAGATAAACTGGCACGCAAGATGATGCAGGTAAAACCAAAAGACACAAGTCGATATTCCGTAAATTCCTTCGATACCCCAGAAAGGTCGCCCCTTAGTGAACGTCTATTTCTTAATCGACTTCCATGCCTCCTCCACCACCTCCACCTCTCCGGCCGCGACCGCGACCTCGACCACCACCACGGCCTCTGCCGCCTCGTTGCCACTTCTGCGCTTCCGGACGAGAATTTGACTGCTGGTCGTACTGCTTTGGGTCAACACCCGGGGGTACAACTAGGACAGTTGCCCGTGGATCCGAGGCTAAGATTGAATCTGACCGCATTTTTCTGTAGAAGACCGCGTGATAAGATTCCGAGTAATCCTTGAGGCGTTCAACCTACGATGAGCCTTCATCACCTCCATTCATGAGTACATCCACACTATCGTCCACGAATTCCGCTCCACCGAGCCGTCCCGACAGACCAACCGCTTTCGTGCCCACGATGCTCACTTGCAGGATTTTCCCGTCTGCAGGTTGACCGTTGAACTTGGCTACGGCCGCGTCCGCATGGGCCGGCTGCTTGAAAGTGAGGCGCACGATGACGTTTTCAGACGCCTTTGCAGATGCAGTTTCAGAGGAGACTATTGTTCCACAGCGTTTGAAGATAGCCTATCGCCAAAACCAAAACCCAAACGTCAGCGTTACAAGAATTTAAAAAACAAGGGTCAAATGAGTGTTTACCTCAACATCAGCTGCAGTCGTGCCTCGCACGAGACCTTTCACCTCGACTACGTTTCCTGAGGACGCTGAGCTGGCGCCTTTGATGCTCAGGCCTTTGCTATCTCCTGTAGCGTCCCTAAGCGCGCGCTGCGCAAGGCGCGATTCAGCTTTACGAGGCTGAGCAGCGTCCAAAGTGAGTCTTGAGGAGAGAGATGGCCTGTCCGGGTCCTCGTAGAGATCATGCGACCACTGAGCGTCTGGGTCTCCTTTCGGTGGACGACTTGTGCGGTGCTGTAAGCGCGCGTGCACGCGTGATTGGAGAAGTGGCCCGAATTTTTTTCAAGGGAACGAATGTGCGGATTTATAAAGGGGAATGAGGGGGGAGCATATGTTATTCTTTTACATTGAATCCAGGGGGGGTAGGAAAGCTGTACGCACGTATGGCGATGAGCGACTGCCTGATTTTGAGCGAATGGGTCCAATGGATGGGGCACCGTCCATTGGGACGTTCAGGCGTTCGAGAAGTGACATTTGAATGGTTTAGAGATGGATAGAAGGAGGAGGAGGCGGGTATGTATTATCTGGCAGGGTGACCGTCGCGGTAAAAGTAACCTGTATACGATTGTTTACAATGTGGCACTGCCCCTGGACGTGGCCACACTGTGACCCACGGTTTAGCCAGCATTTGTCTAGGGGAGACTGCAGCAAAGGTCCACGTACAAATGGCGAGCTTTACGCTGCTATGCGAGTTATCGTACGAGCGCAGCATGTTCTTCATGCTGCACGAGGCACCTTGCGTGTTACGGTATGATCAAGTCTGAATGCATGAATGCTGCTAGTCCAATTAGAGTCTCTTGTATACCAGTAGCTGAATTAAATTCGATAATTGATAAGTAATTCAGAGCGATTTCCTGATCAAAATATTAACAGCTACGTACACCCAAGCGCATCTCACAATCTTCCATACGATGACCAAATATCTAGAAGGTAGTCGGCATGTACGACATAGGGGGTTGGGCGCTCCGCCACTGCCAACAAGTTGAACAACCTTGCACTGTCTTTTTGGCTTAGTTATTTTCCTAAACTCAACAACAAGGTAACGATGTCCATGATCCTACCGATAGAACCTTAACATAGGACCGTACGCCACGGAAACGCTTTGACCGAGCCCGCTGTGCCACTGGACCAAACTCACTGCAGCCTGGCGTTCGATCATGTAAATTAGATCCGATCAAATATAGGGCCAAATAGAGAAAATAATGGGACGAGTCGGAGGTCATCTGGCTTTTTGTTTCCTGCTCTCAACTTCGACGTCCGCAAGCAAGATCATCATTGATCAACCCAACCTTAGCATCTGCATAAAACGCGATATAAAAGTACATTTGAACTTGGCAAGTAAGGCGATCATAAGTCAGCTAAAAATACACCGTACATATGCTTTTCTTATTCCAGCAGAGACGCGGCCATCATGAGTTCCCCCCTTCGAGAATTGATACTCGCGATGGCGTAAGAGAAAGGCTTTGGTCGGCTGTCAGAAAAGGGGGTAAGCCACAACCTAAAACATCTGTAAATGACAACCCACATGGATACACCAGTGATATAGTCTGGAGATACAGGAATTTCTTTGCCTTGGGAGTCCTTGGCTTTCGAGATGCGGACAGTAGACAAAATGGAAGCCACAGCAGCCCACAGAGCCCATTCAGCGAAATGACGCCCTGGGCAGATACGCCTGTATTGACTGAGCGATGAACGAATGAGCCTTGTGGAAGCACCACTTACCTTCCGAATCCATAGACAAAAACCGGATCATCATTCAATTTCCCCTCTGCAGTGAGGTGCCTGAGGGGGTCGAATCGAGATCCATCCGCGTAGAGGCGCTCGTCGCGTGATAGAGCCCTTGGTGAGATCTCAATGCCAAGCCCAAAATGACGTTAGACGCAAAGTACATACCATTCGTTCACCATAATAATTGATCCTGTGATGACTTTCAGGATTAGTGTACATCAATGGAAAAAATGTGCGAACCCTTCGGAATGAAATATCCTTCATAAATGTCGTCCTCGATCGACATATGTGGCAGACCTAGCGGTACGATGGGCTGCCACCTCAAGATTTCTCGGCAAATAGCCTCAATATAGGGCAGCGCCGGTCTGTGTTCAAAGGTTGGGATGTTGTCCCCACAGACGACGTTGATTTCAGCGAGAGCGCGAGATTGCACATCTGGGTAGAGTATCATTGCCAGCACGAACGTGTGCAAAGTTGAAGCAATCTTAATGATGTAAAACGGTCAGCGATTGTCAACGTATCGACTTCATGACCTCACCGTCTCTGTTCCACCTGTGTGACGTTAGTTTTTAATTGACAAATTCGATCATGCGCAAACTCACCGATAAATCCACTGGTAGCGATACCTTTCATGAATTCTTCTCGTGCTGGAGTTACATCCACGTCATCGTTGAGGAATTTGGCTACTATAGATAACGGCCGCCCAGCTCCAGTCTAATCTGTGTTCAGTCAATGTGCCAAAAGAATGAGCCGATCTACACACGATATTCTTCTTTGCAATTTCGAATGGTTCATCCAACATTTGACGAACAATTTTCCTACAGTAAGGGGCCAACCGGCGGTCTGCCGCTAATGGAAACCATGAAGGGAGATACTCCACTGCCAAGAGGTTAAGTGTATGAATCGTGACAGCATATGTCTAACACGTACGGAAGGGGAATGCCATCATCAGTGCAGCCCTTTCTGGAGCCAGCACTCTCCTTGGTATATTAATTGCCTCGGTAGCACGGCTAATTAAAGAGTCGCCGTCTGGCCCAGTCTCGTAGCCGTACGTTGTGGCTCGCATGAGCGAACCAGAAAAACTACCATACACAGCGTGAGAGTAGTAAGCCAAATAAAGGTGTTTTGACAGACGTTGTGAGGTGCTTCTGCATCTCTTCAGGAGTGCTCATGAAATTAACAACGAGTTGGTATGCTTTGTTCAGATACAGATCTTGATACTCTGCAGACACCTCTGCGCCCAAAGCTTGACGGAAGAGCTTGCGGTGAAGCCGGAGTGTGTCGCCATAGGGTAGGAATGGAGTGTTGAAGGAAATTCCAAATCTTTACTGTCACTTGAGCATGCCAGATGGGCCATTTAAATTCTCACACATACTCTTCGTTTGTGCGGACGATCGGACGGTCGGAATATATGGCGGAACGTTTATCCAAAAGGTCCTGGGCAATTTGCATGGAACTGAGGATGATGATGTCTTGTCCCAGCACACGAGAGTACACAATGTCACCTGGTATGTAGTGTCGGTGTCAGTAGGTGGTGATATTGGTAGGGAGAGTCAGACGCCTACCATACTTTTCCTTCCAGCCAGTATAAGTGAGCCATGGCCTAGCAACGTCTATGTCCAATGCGTTACCCAAAAATGGGAGTAAACGGGGACCAGGAGGAAGAGGTGCTCGACCTGAGTCCTTTTTCACTGAGCGCCATGCTAGGAAGAGAGGAACGGACAAGAGGGCTCCATACACAGCGTAGTAGGGGTCTGACATGGTCACAATGGTTCAGCTGCAACGTGAGGCATAATAAATGGAATCTACCAAGTACGTAACAAGCTGTTTCAAAACTGAAAACCCGCGGTGTTGTGGTACTTTGGAGCTTTGAGGAGAAGGTTCCGACTCTCGGACCTTCGCATTCGAGTTTGAATGATTTAGAAGTCCGCATCAACCTCAAAGGCTTACCGTTCCACTTACGGACCTTCTAGTACCGGCGGTTACAAACTGACAGTTGCATCCTAATCAGGAAAATCCTGTGAAGGTTAGCAACTTGAAACTCCCCAAACCACTTCCAGAGTTGGGCTATACTTACTTACCCGGTTCGTAGCGTCTGGTTCCTCAGATAATGACATCTTCGTCTCTAGCCTCGGGTTATCATTTGGCATCCCCGATCATAACCCCGCAGTCTCGTAGGATCCGCAGCCACGCGGAAAACTTGTGAGAAATGCCCAAAGAATAAGGAGTTATGAACACCGATCTTTTTACCAATCAAGATGCACTTGGAAGATCACGTGTGTGGAGGCCTCCGTGGTGGCCGGGACATAGGTATGCTGGATGGACTGAAAGACATCCTTACCGCCAACCAAATCCGTAGACAAAGTTTGGAATCTTCTTTTAAGCCCCAGGTGACCTTGGACGTCAGCCCAGCTCTGAAGCTTGAACGCGGGAGGATCAAGATAGATGTCTTATAATCAAGATCTCGAGAGATCACCGTTAAACATCGTGTTTTCTTCCTTCGGGGACAGGCCGACTGGACCAGGTTTGGCAGCATACTCACACCAGATTCGGGCATGAAAAAATCCTAGAGGTTTCGTATATGTCATGCCATGACATACAGGGGTAGGAATTTAAGATGCACCCTCGCGTAGTGGACACTGAAAACATTACACCAACTGCACAGTTGCCAATTGTGGGGTGATGGAGTTTGAATTTTCACATGGTTCTGATGAAAATTCGCTAAAAGTCCACCACTCTTTCTGCACTCGAAGTAGTTGTGGGAAAGAGCCTCCCGATTAGGCATTTTAACTTTTGGGAAGTGATCAGCATACTCCCGAATTCAGAACAACTAGCTATCATCGTACGATTCCCACATTATCGACCACAAGTTGACAGTTCAGAGAAAAGAGACTAAAGACACAGATTTTCCAAGAATATAATTCAAGTGAGTCTTTGATTTGGAATACGGTTCACACCAAAGATGAATAAAGCTCGAAGGCCCCTCGTGCCAGTCGACTTCTTTGTTTAATTATCAACTCAAAGTGCGAGATAGCCATCACCGTCCAATGCCCATCCAAAGGCATGATTAGTCCGACTCGACTTTCCTGGGATCGAGTAGTACATTTGGAAAGTAAGTGACTCAGGCAATTCACGAACGCTTGAAGGCGTATCTACCAGAGGGGTATACTGATGCATATAATAGTCACTCATTCGTCTGATGCTTTGGGCATCGTCATTTTGTGCGTATATACACCAATTTCGTGCTTATATGTGCCTCCCTCCCATGCTACGCGGAAACGAATGCCAAATATTCGAATACCTTCAACTAAGTTGCATCAAGTTAAGTGCTGAAAACATAGATCCAATGACGATCAGTCCCTCGCGCTGTACCACAACGTGTCCTCCATTTGCAGCGCAATTTCTCTTAGCACTGATGGGACCTTCGACGTTCTTCTTCAGACTATTGTCCCAACTGAGCGGCAGAAGTGACGCACGATTCCTGTGCTACTGCACTCGCTATGCTTAGAAGTTTCATGGGACGGCTCCTGCTGCTCCGCCGTAGTGTTGTCCATCTTTTATTTGCGAGAATGCGAGGCGTGGCACAAACGTAATGTTCTAGCGACGGAGAAATACTGACATGCGTGCGGGTTTAACCGTGGGCTTAATCTTTGGACGGACGTGTGACATCTGCGAAGTTGCACCTAATCGTCGGTCCGTCCTTCCACTTCTACGGCGTCACACCATTGACAATCGCCATGTACCGAACCATATGTCCAGAGTTCTCATGCTTCTAGCAAACAAATACTTCGTTATCTAAACTCAGATTCGAACACTGGGTCTGATGGTTCTATCTATATCCGCGGATCAATAAACAACTGCTACGCGTCCCAAGTCAAAATGCACTACAAGGGCTGGACTATGATACAGCTGGAAGATTGACAGCTCGCCATTTATTGCCCCATTTCCCCGGCGAAGCTCACCAAGAGCAGTTAAGGAAAAAGTGAGGATCACACTGGGGGCGGACTTTGACGTAGCTTGTGATATCTGGTGCCATCTTATCTGTCTACTTCAAGTTCGTGATGATGTCGTGCCTGACAACGCCCGGCAAATTGACGTAATTTCATTCAACATAACATACCATATGAAAATTCAATGACAGTCGCAGTTAAAGTGACGGTGTTGCTGGATCTTAACAGGATTCTGCCATTGGAGTAGAGCAGGTTGGTACTTTCAGTGAGTGTTATGCTAAATTCCAGATGCAGCTAAGCCTGGGAGAACCAGTGACTTGATTCACTGATCTTTCGACGACGTTAGTGTTGCTGCGGCTCGGCTCGGCTTGGCTTTATGGTGGGTCATCGATGCCTCCTCCCCAGCTGAGCTTCAGCAGATAGCAACTTTGAGTCCTGATGCACCATGTCATACTACAAAATCCAGCAAAAGCGAGCCCCCTTGGGCCAAGCCGAGACGAGCCGGGACGAGCCGCGGCAACAGACTCTTTCGTGAATTCAATACATATTCATAGTCGATTGTTAGTCAGCGAAGGTCGGAGAACTCAACATAATTGTAACATGAAGCAGAAGAATACCTCAATCTCTTCTGATGACTGCGGCCTCAAGCTTGGCTCTGGCTACTCGGGAAAATATGCGGCTGTCATTAGCATCGTATTGCCACAGCAGTCTGACACCTGGTGTCAGCGACAAAAAGTATGCGGTAGACCTGCCTAATCCACCCTAGACGAAGCTCCTCCCTTCGATGATTTATACTCGTGATGGCGCAAGCGAAAGCTTGTCAGGACGAAAAAGTCAGCCTGCCCAAAATATATTTAACGGACAACTACAGCTAACGTAGTCAGACTGACAGTGGCATACTCTGGAATCACTGGAATCTTCATTCCTTTGGAGTCTTTGGCTTTCATGAAGCCAATGGAGAGAGATCGGTGGAATGACAGTCCTGGGCAGATACGCCTAAACTAGTGAAGCGATAAATGAACGAAGCCTTGCGGAGCGCTGCTTATAGATGAGAACAGTAGCATCGTTCAAATCACTCTTCAAGAAGATTACAAACAAACAAAGTACTAATCGTTCATTCATCATAACATCGTGTGATGACCTTCAGGTTTAGTATACATCAACAAAAGGAGTATACCTCTACACCTAAAACTTGACTGTCGGAGTGTGTCTCTATAGGGCAGAAATGGATTCAGACTGTCACTTGAATATGATCACATGCCTCTTAAATTGCCACACATACTCTGCAGGCGGCAGGCCGGTCAGAACATATGGTAGAGCGTCTGTCCAAAGGTCCCGGCCTGCACGGAGTTGATAATGATGATGTGTTGTCCCAGCACACGAGAGTACATAGCATCACCTGATACGATGTCAGTGAAAGTATGCTGTGGTATTGGTAGGGAGTGTATGAAAGCCATGGTAAAGGAACATCCACGTCAAATGCATCGCCCACAAATTGGAGCGAACGGGGACCCGGCGGAGGGGGTGCTCGACCTGAGCGCCATGCTAGGAAGAGCGGAAAGCAAGGAATGATTACATACACAACAAGGTAGGTGTCTGGCATCATGATGGTCACCGTAGTATAGCTGCGACGTAGCCCAATACAAGATCTACTAGTACATACCAAGCTGCCTCAAACCTGAAGCCTGAAGACCGGTGATGATCAAGGTTTCGACCGATGTGCACCCCGAGTTAGCCTAAGCGCCCCAAAGCGGGTCAGAAAGACTTGAGATCATATAAGGCTTTGCACATACGTACGTGTTTATTTAGTTCTAGTTCCATTGATGGACACGTTGAATGGGCAGGTGATCGATGCAGCTTATACCTGAGTCAGATCCGCGATTGCTACTGAAATCAGAACTGAATGCGACATGGCACGCCGACCAGAAGTAATGCATTGGATTTGGAAGTCAGCCAAACACACTTCTATAGTCCGGCTGTACTGCAAGTCTGCTACATTGTGCAGCGACAGGCGCAAGTTCGGGGCGGAATGAGAGATGGTGACAATCTGGACTATGATACAAGTTGTACCTTCTATGTAGTGTGAGCTAAGGGAGTGGCATGTTAACATAAAACAAAGGAAGTGGTGTAGGGAAGACTAATAAGGGATAGTTCCGTCGCCAGGGGAGTAAGAGTCCTTACAGCACTTATCCGGTTTTCCAAGTCGAGTTCCTCAGAGTAATTCTGCATCATGCAC
>MU837124.1:25736-47869 GCA_029603245.1 Rhizopogon salebrosus TDB-379
AAACGTTGGAACTTGTGACTATTGACTAAAGGACAGACCAGATCCAACACTATGAATGACAAGTGATTATTTAGTAGTAGACGAGTAAGAGGGAGTAGAATACGAAGCCAGATAGGTTATACACCATTCTAATGTGTCACTGCCCGAGGCGGTGAAGAAATTAAAACACACCTTGTTGCATACCTGCATCTGTCGCTTTGCATTTCTGCTCTGGGCCATGGATCATTCCGGGAGGCCGAGCTGACGCCCGCCCTCGATGAATTCCTAGCTGACGACTGAAGGAAAGCTTCATGGTGTTGCGACGCATACCGGGCTCACTTCATCACAAGGGCCCATACATCATCTACAGCACTGGCATGAAGGTGGACCCGTCAGCTTGTTTCCCAACATATGAACATAGAACAAGGTGATTTGATTTGATGAGCTCTGAGACCCTCGCTGCCAAGTACTCCTGCTCTTTGCCACTCTCGTCCTTACCGGCACACCGTGAATCGTATTATGTCCTATATAGCGAATTATCGCCAGATGCAGCTAGCTCTGTCTACTCTGAGCCAGAGATTCGCCCCACTGCTTGACCTCATGATGACGCAAATAAGGCAAACTGGAGTCAAAAAACGACTGCAGATCCATAGCGTGGGCCGTCTCGTATTCGCTCGCTAATCAAGCACATGAACATCAAACAGAAACAGAAATGCGCCACACACCTTGTAACGCCATTTCGAGTCTATCCAGATCTATTACAGACGCGTCAAAATCATCAACGGCACATGTCAAAGGAAGAGGTGGGATGACGGACCTTTGACGAATCTCGCCTCGTGCGTTTCTCCCTCCTCGTATTCTTTCCAAATAGCTTCGATTCGCAACGCGGGGGGGCTTCCATGGAGCATACCATGCATGAAGTTATGCATCGCTTCCTGTGACAAGGCAATAAGCAGGCACCTCACGTGAGGAACTACAACTCGGAGGAGAGGGACATAAGATAGCTGACCGCTTCTAACTGCCGTTTCTCTTCTTTGGATATCCCTTCTCGAGGCGTGATATCGCCCACTGTGTGTACCTACATCGTCAGTGCTGAGATGGACAGGAAGGGATTTGAAGGCAAACCTTGGGCTTCGGCGAGATCATGGACGACGGACATCATGACGCATCTACGATGACTCGATCTAAGGAGCGGAAGCAGGAGGAGGCGAAGCGGCACACTTTGAGATATCGAGCGTGATGTCAGACGTACACATGGCGAGGATAGCCATGCGGTACATATGGTCTGATATACTGTGGAGAATGCGAGTGCAAGTGAGCATGTACGGGAACTGAAACTCGCGTCGCGGACCTCTCTGCGTTTGGGATCTGTGAAAAGATGCGTGGAAAATAAGCTTATGAACGAGTTGCGTGGAGGTAAAGAAAGGATATGTTCCTTGTGATCGACCCATCCTGTGCGCTTCTGGGTCTAATAACAATGAAAGCGTGCATGAGACAGACAGTGACCGGGTAGATGTATGGATATGTAGATACCTTCAATTTTTCTAGTATGTGGAAGAACGCAAGCCTGTCGGTGGATGCATCACCTGTTGGCGTGTACAAAGGCGGGAACACGCGTTTAAAAGAAGTAGTAGCGGTTTCGGGCTCAGAACTACCCATGATCATTACAGACTGAAAGAGAAGATCAAAAGCGCTGGGCTAATCTCCGAATTCTAACTTCCGAAGATAAGATATGGAACGCCGTCACTACCTTTCTTGCGAAAGGGCAAATATTTGCAACCATTCAAATCGAGTACTGTACTCGACGCCCTCTCTGCTTCTTGAATGTCACAGAATGTTACTGATACATCTTCACTCGTATCGCCAGGTAATTTCGAGAAAAGTCTCGTAGGTGATGTGATATCACCTACCACTGAGCCTTAGGAATCAATAAGACCAAATAGCACTGCAGTTCCTTTCTCGTAAGAGCCTGGACATTAGCTCCCTTTATTCTAAATCAAGTACTCAACGCCCTTGCTACTTTTCGAATGTCACAGAATGTCATTGATACACCTCCACTCGTATCGTCTATTCGCATCATTGCCCACTCGCTAGGTAAATGCGAGAAAAGTCTCGTGGTACCATGCCCTGCATATAAATGCCAGTCAGAGACTCAGAGTTGCTCGTACACCCTAACATCTAATTTCAAGTCTAACAGCGATTCATATCTCACTTCTGCGCTTCACCATGTCTCTTACACGCGTATACTATGATCCCTTTACTGAGTTTGACAGGCTCTTTGATGATGCCTTCAATGAACGTTTCCGTCCCTCGACCACTACTGAGGGTAGCGCGTTGGCTCGATGACGCGACCGTGCCTTCTCCAAGTGAGTGAATGAATCCTATCGAATGGTTTGAAAATGTGGTGACTTACGCTAATACAAGATGGATCTCCATGAGAATCCCGAAACCAAGACAGTGACCGCGACGATGGAGCTGCCTGGTCTCAAATCCGAAGACATTGCCATCGAGGTCCAGGGCAACCGCCTCATTGTCTCTGGAGAGACGAAGGCGCGCGTCTGCGCTAGCTGATTACAATACCTTACTTACTGCATGCTTCCAGGATAAGCAAGCTTGTTGCCAAATCCCGTGATACCCGTCCCAACCGCCCACCGTAAGCGCATAGCGGCGTCCTGCGGCCACTTTTCGCTCTGTTTCTGCCATCTTCGCTCTGTTTCTGCCATCTTCGCTCTTCCCTAATATGAGCAATTTGGATTTTTCAGCCGTGTCTGATCCACGAGAGCTTACTCCCAAGCTACAATTATCTATACTCCGCCAATTCATCTCTCCCATGTTAGGATTCCTTGCCTTTCTCATACCATAAATCGTCTCGGCGCACGATTTGGAGGAATTTTTTGACGTCCTCCCAGAAGTGTCTGACCTGCGGCAACTGGTGGTATCTGCGGAAAACGATGGGAAGCCTCACCGCAAATTCACTTGCCTCTGAACAAAATGCAAAAGTTAAATGCACTGGGAGTAATCCACAGCGTGTCTCGCGAAACGTTGCATTGCTCATATCGAGCAGCTGTGGTGTCTGCATGTCCTGGCACTTGATTTGGAAGGAGGTCACGATGATAGAGAGGGCTCACGATTGGGTGACGTGCCACTTGAATTGAGTCTCCTTGGATCCCTTGCGCTCGATGCAGATCCCATGCAACACTGCAAACCCTTCTTTCATCCCATCTCCACCCCGCAACTATCAAACATTAGCATCAAGTACAGTGAGCACGCTCTATCAGCCGAACTCAATGACTCCTTACCATCCCTGCACACGTCTTGTCCAGTCTGCATCGCTGGAAACGCTCTCTGTCTACTGTTACGGAGAGATTTCATATCGAGATCCTGACCTCCACAAACCGCTCACTTCTGACATTTTCCGGCCTTTGCTTATGTTCAGAGGGTTGACGGTTGTAAAGTTTTTAGCGACGGGGAAATTTATCTCGATGATAGCGTCATGGAGGATGCTGCAGCTGCTTGGTCTGATATTCATGAGCTGAGTTTTGCCTCCAAGCACTCGGACACATCTTCGTTCACTTTGAATGTTCAATGCAGTGCTTTCATTTGCCTCGCGACGCAGCTCCCTGCGTTCCCTACATTTAACCTTCGATGCCACACAAATGCCAAGGCTTCCTCGTCAGAAGGGATGCGAGGATGCGTCGGACGGAAATCGGGACCTCTGGCCCAATCAAACAGCCCTTCAAATCCTGTATGTTGGAAATTCGAAGGTGCGAACTTTGGCTGTACGTTTCCCCTTCCTCCTAGCTGTGGTGTTTCCGAATCTCCTTGACATCACCTGATATCAAATCGTCAGTATTTCCGATGGGATTCACTGGAAGCAAGTTGCAAGGGCATTTTGGAAATTGGTGGGCCTTCGGAAGAAGGACCAAGCCATAGCAGCCAGTTTACCAAAAATTCGTACAGGCCATGTTGGCAGGCGACTTGCAACCAGGTTGTCATGAGTCTTGGTGTAACCCAATATAGTGTATAACTTCGTCTTAATGCAGTAGCACGCAATTCTGCTAGGTTGAGCGCACATTTACAATGTAGTAATTTATGGTACTGGCAAGCCCTGTGAATGAACTAGATAGCACTGGTAAATGGTGACCGACACTCCAAAAACAACGCCCATCCTTCAAATCGTTCCGGTAGAGTATGAAATGGTAAACATGCGTACAACTTCCCAGGAGGCACTCCCATTTCTGTGCACAAAGACCGTATTCCTGCGAAGCATTGTGCAGCTACCGCAAAGTTGCCACGCGCAAATGCAACCTCACCCAGTCCGCGGATGCTGAATGCTTTAAATTGCAGGTTGCCTTGCATATCAGAACCTTCACTCGTGGCGGTGAAATGAAACTCGGCCCTGTCATACTCCCCTGCAGTGAGCTCGACACATGCGGAGCCGTAAGATCTGTGGAGAAATACGCGTGCACTGTGCAGAGCAAGGAATTCGAGCGGTTCTGAGGCTTTGTGGATGAGGTCTCTTGCAAGGTCATAATTCCCCTGGTTGCTTGCAACAACCGCCTTGCAGACTGTGAACCAGAGGAAAATTTCCAGGTCTTTCCCCTTGAACATCTCTACGATTTCCTGTAAGATATCCATTGCTTCGGATAACCTGCCTTGGTAAAATGAGACTTCTGCAAGCCCCTGAAGTGCATCCCTGCGGAGGAATGAATTTCCACTATTTGTGGATTGCAGAAGAAGCTCTTCCAAGTGCATCTTGACCTGTACAATATCCTCCCCATAATACAACTTAGCCAGCCAGTGCCAAACTTCAGAATGCAAGGCCAGCTCGCGATCTTCCATGGATTTCGCAAATAATTCATCCGCAGGTGCTGTGAATGTGTACACCCTAGCATCATCCAGGAAAAACCAAACATAGGCTTTTGTTGTTTTGCTGAGATTCCCCCATGAGTTGGAACATTGGAAGTCCTCCAGGACTCTTTGGGCTTGAATGAAGCGCCCTTCACATCTGTACATGTCTGCACGAATGGCAACACAATGTGCTACATCCTCGTGGTTGCTGGCAATGAGATAGAGAGTCTCAGCAGCTTGGAAGGCCTTTGTTGCTTCGGTGAGCTGGGAGAGTGCGTTGTAGAGCAGTCCAAGATACCACAAGCACTGTGCTTTTTGCATCAATGCGAAGGGTTCCTCGGCGATGTTAAAAATGGCTGGGGCAAGAGCAGTTGGGCGAGGTAAATGACACCATAAGCACTTCAAGAATAACCAGCAAATGTTAAGAGTCTCTTCTGTACGATCTGGGACTTGGGTAAGGCCGAAAGCAACTACATGCTCGATGTTTAGGTGATCCGAAATAATGATATCAGCATGACTGTCTCGTTCTTGTGAACAGTGCTGGACAGTGCGATAGTAGAAGGCGCCTACATCTCGCAAGCAAGTGGATACAAGTGGTGCCAGTGATGAATTTTGCACATAATGTCGAATCGGTGCAAGCATCTTGATGAATGCGCCTTGACGATAAACAAGAGATTGTCTGCAAAGGACATCACATATGGTATCGATGTGCGGAAGAGATGGCAACAATTGCGTGGCCAAGTCGCCGTTGAGACCTTGGGGCAGGAAGGCGATGATGGCCAAAGTACGACCACCATCCTCTCCGAAGTTCTGGATCGAGGGCGAACTGAGGGACAGCTGCATGGTAGCTGACAGGTTTTGCAGCTTTCCCTCGCCATGGTCAAGTACAGCACTGGGCTGATGCTTCCATCTTGTCAAGAGCATGTGTGGGGACCAGCCATTTTGCTGTGCAGCATTTGCGAGTATATTGATGGAAAGAGGGTGAAATTCTAATTCCATAAGCAGGTCCGTTATTTCTTCCTCAGCACTGCTACGACTAGCTTGACAATAAATTCGAAAGAATGCTTCCCGAGCAGAGCCTACATTCAATGGCGGGATATCTTTCGTAATCCAAGGCACATTGGGAGCGTTCCTTCTGCTACGCGATGTGAGAATCAGGATGATACCTGGGATATCGGCGATGTCAGCAATAGCTGGTGGTATTTCCTGAAGCGCTGACTGTCTTCTTGCCTCTTCAAAAGTTTCGGCATTATCGAGGACAATGAGAGCACTGGTGGAGCGAAGAAATGTGCATATTTTGCGCATGGGGTCAGCGCCAGCGAGCTCTATTCCAAGGGCTTTCGCAAAACGAGCCATAAAAATTCCAAATGTGATTGTCGAAGGATCCATGCCATCGTAGGTTACGAAGACACGCCGCGCGGCAAATTTCTCAATCACAAGGGCCTCGTTGAGGATAGCTTTGGCAAGAGAGCTCTTTCCCATGCCTCCTGGACCGATCAACGCAATATGTTCATCATTGACGATGAGGTTCGTCAACTCTGCCACGAGATCATCACGACCGTAAAACATGGAAGGGCGAGAAGGCGGTACCGGTACTTGGCAATCCCTGTTGCATTTAAGGGACGAGTATGACACGTCGAAAGGCCAACTTACCTTAGGATATTGCTGCCATTAGCATTGCCCTTGAGTTCCAAAGTCAGCCTTTTCATTCCTATCGCCATATCGGCAATTGCTTCAGTCTTGAAACGTCATTCCAGCAGAAGTTCAGATGGAGTTCCAGAAACGCACATTGAAAAGTATGAGGACACGATCCAACTCTTTTTCCCATGAAGCAATACGGTCGCGATCAATCGTGACAAAGAACAGCCTTCCCAAGAAGGTTTGCTCTTTCTTTGAAGCTACTTCGCTATTGACGTGGTTTACTGATCTGCGTGGTGTCAGCAGTCTCCAGCGCTAGAAAAATGAATTTAGCCTACAGGTTAAGCTCCGACAAAGCAACCCCCAAGGAGCCTCGCAGATCATCTTTGGTGGCACCTTCGGTCGCCCTTGCAAGGACTCTCCTGATAGTGTCGCACTTCTGGACTATCACCAAGAAATCGGACTTGTTCTTGATGACTGACTGTACGGGCTTGAAAATCTATCCGCAGATATTTACGGGGCTTGGTCAACGCACCTCCGCGATAGTGAGGATGTTTGCTATCGTTCCGAGGATGCCTTTTGCTAATTCAATAGGAACTAGATCTTTGGTGACATTGATCGCCGCTATAGTGATGCCTAGGAGGTCTACCTCGTCTCGGGTGTCAACCTGGCACTCCTTGGCTTCATCAAACGGATGACTAGCGTTTGTTCTGTGTCAGTCAAAAGAAAGGGTGCGAGTCTTAGTTACGTGCCTCCTCGCCTTCGGCTTTTTGGATAACTTTTTCATCACCTAGTTGTTCCAGTCTGCTAGTGCCTCAAGTGGTGAGAAAGCACATACCAGGGCACAAGGCTCAATATACCAGCGTCTACCATGGTCTTTAGTAATCGCTTGAAGAGTCGAAGCAGGCGTTTAGATAACAAATCCCTACAAGAAGAATGCGCAGCGAAACCCAGTGTTGCTATAGCTTACTCTTTAGCACTATTGCAGCTAAATGTTGGACTAGTGTCGCATCTTGTATGATCTTGCGAAGGGCTAGTCATCTACGATATTTTTCCATCCTTTAAAATTAGAGTCTCGCCAACGTTTCCCTCGCTCGTCATAATCCTGCTCAGAGGGAGCATCATTTATTGTTTTATCATGCCTGGAGTCGGCAATGATGCCATACCATTCCGGTGTACTTGCCTCCGCCTCCGCGTCGCATTGGTATCGCATGTCATTTGATATCATGTAAGTGCTAAGGGTCAAATGAACATATCCGAGACGTGGCAATATGACTATCAAGGCCTACCATGCAGTTTCCTGTTTGGGTGGCCTATGGGGCTTCATACCACATAGCATTATTCCTCGACTCTGCGTCAGCTTGGTAATGCTCTCGGTAGGCAGACGTTGTCGACTATAAAGTGTTTTCAACGGGCTATCAGCACCTTGAGCTGTCGAAAAACTATCGTTTACGATCCCTGTTTGATAAAGTTCATCGGTTAAGTTCGTACGTGAGTCTCTCCACCTTGAATGAGAGTGCTCGCGTAGGTTTCAAGAAAGCCTGGAATTGTTAACGTAAAATGAGTCCTCCCAGATCTGATGAAGGGAAGGAACCGAAACCACTTTTCCATTCACTCTTCGCTCTCTTGACTCGTGTGGGGCGAACGACAGAGTCAGACGCACAAGGAACTGGCGTCCAAACCCGCTTCACTGTCGCCTCATCCCAGAGACAGAAAGGGTTGAAGCCACTCGTGCTGTCACAGAATGTTGCACTGCGCCAGTGGCTTGAAGAGTAATGTCAGCTGCATTAGGCGCCGGGACGGAGACAAACCGGAGGCGAACAAATTTTTCACACTGCAAATCTGCACGTGACGAAATAAGCGGGTCAAAAGGACCGTGACGTCAATTTTTCACACGAATTTCTTGTAAAAGGGTAAATACTATCATTGGCCCAGAGTTGCAAAACTTTTCAGTGTTCGTGCAATAACTCAACAACAACACTACATTAAAAAAAGCGAATTATATAGGTGTGTAGTATTTTGTACAGGCTCCAATGTCATTTCAAAAAACCTGGTAAAATTATTGAGGCTATGTGGCCAGAGAGAAGCCGGCGCAAACGATGTTTGAGCACAGAGTTGCAAAACTTTCCCACCTGCGTTGAAAGCGATATGTCACGTTATGTCACGCTACATCACGCTGCCGTTTTACTCTCCGCTTGCATAATGCAGTGATAAGTTAAGAGCGCTGAACTAGTAAGCAGTGGTGAGCAGCCGAGTTCTGGTGTATATTTTCAATATGTCAAGAATATGGTATGCACTATGTAGTGACGGTATTTTGTGTTGACAAAGTTGTGAGAATATTGCACAGCGGGGGATCGAGGATGGACCTGCATGCGACGAAGTAGTAGCGGAAAGGAAAGAAATGATCTCGAGGCGAGGACGCGTAGCACGAATGTTGAAGGAAGACGAAGCACGGAAAACAGGGCAGGCATGTTGAATTGTATCTTCAAGTTTTTGAGAAGACTTGTAGGAACGTTTTCCCTTCGAGTTGGGCATGCATCCAGTGCCGCAGGACTGAAAGCCAAACTTGCAAAATGTGCACCAAGTCCTGGCTGAGGAGCCGAGTTGCCGAGCGGAGCTTGAACACTCTAAATCTCCTGTCACACTTTCCGTTTTGAAGATACCACGTTTGTATCTCTCAACACAACCCAATTCTCGCACCAGAAAAACCTACAAAACTGTTAGAAGGCCTTAAGGATTCACCAGCAAAAATACAGATTTTTTTGGTGCACGAAATGGCCTCCCTCGGACCAATCAGTGTGAAAAGTGCACTTTATGAACAGTGTTTTGCTGCCGCAAGCACTTCTAGTCTGTTTTTCGTAAAATAAAAAATGTACATGATGAACTATGCATAGATAGTCAAAAAATTGTGAAGGAAATGAGTCAATTTGGAGTGTGCTATGATGCGTTTTGCAATGTCGGAACTTTTTTTTAGGCATTGAGATCCATTATAATCCACCAGTCGGCATTTAAAGGGATTTCGGGCCATTTTTATGGCATTTTAGGTGAATGCAATTACAAAAATGCCATAAAACGAGCATCATAATCTATTGAAATCAATCTAAATGCTGACTGCTAGATTTCGACCCTTAAAAAAAACTCCGACAAACTCTGGGCCAAAGATAGTATCTGCAATCATTCAAATCGCTTCTCGAATGTCACAGAATGTTATTGATACACCTTGTATTGCCACTCGCACCAATGACAACCATTACCCACTTGCTAGGTAAATTCGAGAAAAGTCTCGTAGTACTATGCTAGAAATAGCAGTGGTCTCCGTCTCTTTCAGTCTGTATCGACTCGATCAAAAATGCCTTGGTGGGTGCGGAACGCCTTTCTTGTAAAAAGGTCTCTGCTTCTCGAATGTTATTGAAATTTGATACACCTCCACTCGTATCGCCACTCGTATCATCACCGACTCGCTAGGTAAATGCGAGAAAAGTCTCGTGGTACCATGCCCTGCATATAAATACCAGTCAGAGTTGCTCGTACAACCCTAACATCTAATTTCAAGTCTGACAGCGACCCATATCTCTCACTTCTACGCTTCGCCATGTCTCTTACACGCGTATACTACGATCCCTTTACTGAGTTTGACAGGCTCTTTGATGATGCCTTCAATGAGCGTTTCCATCCCTCGACCACTACCGAGGGTAACGCATTGGCTCGACGACGCGACCGTGCGTTCCCCAAGTGAGTGAATGAATCCTATCGAAGGGTTTGAAAATGGTGATTTACGCTAACACAGGATGGATCTCCATGAGAATCCCGAAACCAAGACAGTGACCGCGACAATGGAGCTGCCTGGTCTCAAATCCGAAGACATCGCCATCGAGGTCCAGGGCAACCGCCTCACTGTTTCTGGAGAGACGAAGCGCTCAGAAAGTTATGAGAAAGGCACCTGCTCGGTGCAGGAACGCTCGTATGGAAAGTTCTCCAGATCTATCCAAATTCCTCACGGAATCAAGGTGAGTGGACTTGTGTGAATTTCTTGCGGGATGCCTTGTTTAACTATCTTTGTTTTCGTTCAGGCTGAAGAAGTGCAGGCGAAGATGGAAAATGGGGTGCTGACGGTGAACTTCCCGAAGGCTGCAGCCGACCAACAACCCAAGCGAGTCAACATCGCATGAAGATGTGGCGTTTCTCCGCTTTGAACCCATTTGTCGTTATGCTATATCGTTTTTTTCTTTGCTTTGCAACTTCAACTTAGGCAATGTATTTAGTATGTACTGGTTTCTTTGAAGTGTAGTATGCTCACAAATTGTACTCTATATGTGTGATTAACGGTCTATACTATTTCGATTGGGTAGTTCGAATTCACACTTTAGCCAACTCTTTTGCGACCGCTGCTTTACGCCGCTTGCTATCTCGGTGAATGTATATCAGATCCGCTTCTAAGTGTACAAACGCGAGAGTATGTAGACGGTTAGTGCCACCATGATCAAAAGTCTAAATTGAAGAGATCTCCGAATTCCGACTTCCGAAGATAAGATTATGGTAAATAGCCCCACGCGTCTACGAGACCTTTCCAGACGATACAGCGGCTGCTCTACGGCGCTTACTCCCCCTGCGAATCTCCATAAGATCTGCCTCCACATCTGCTTCCTTACTAGGACCCAGCATCGCCAAACTCTTGCCCAGACCACCAATACCAACCATACTTTGGTGCAGACCTGCACCTTTGGGACGCCGCCTAGAGCCGTTGGCGCCGGTGATACCGCTAGCGCCCGAAGAGGGATTGGTGAGGGTGACGGCTGTGAGGGGGAAGGGAAAAGGTGAGGGGAGCTCGTCGACGGAGAGGGAGTGTGGGTTGGTGAAAGGGCCGGTTGTTATAGGTGTGGAGGTCCCAAGTACACCATTTGTAAGGTTCTCTCCGCGAAGAGGGAGGGGTGTTGGAGGAGGAGAAGAACCGACTTTGTTGCGCAGTTTACGAGTGATGTGTGATCGAGATTGAACATCTAGCGTTGCATCTGTTTTGATTTGAGTGTGAATGACAATCGGAGGGGATTGAGATGGGAAGTACCGTTTACTGTTGCCTCGCCTTCTTTTTCTTCTCTTGCGCGTCGTCTGCGCTCTTCTATACCCTCGAGGAGTCTTTCGCGTATACGATCGCGACCTTTGCGCCATTCTTCCTCGACTCTCTCACGTTCTTCGTCATATGCGGTCTGCACAGATTCCAAGGCATGGTTTTCCTCGAATGCGTACTGTGCGAGCAAAGCAGAGCGCTCGAGGGAGACGGGGTACAAGCGGAGGTTATAGAGTGTATGAGTCTCTGGACGAGAGGCAAGCTGGATGGCCGTACTATGGAGGGCAGAAATGCTTTCAGTAAAGTGTCGTCCTCTGACATCACGAACATGAACGTTGAGTGGAAAAAGAAAGTAAAGACCAGGGACATACTCGTCTCTTCGATCGGTCATCTCTTTCCCCACTTTTCCTGATAGATCTTTTCTCTTTTTCTCTCTTTTGGGATCGTCTGTGAAAGGAGCAGGGAGGTCAGCACTAGTGCCCAGTATATGCAAGGGCAAGAAGTGGATACTGACCCTGCACACGAGATGGACCTGCGGTGGGTGGATGATGGTGTACGTGGTGATAATGTGGATTCGGGCCCTGAGGTGGCTGGATTGCTGGATAGATCGGCATGTTGTTGTCTGGCTGGATAACGTCTGTGCGCGCCTTGTGGGTTGATGCGTATGGAAGGGCAAACATCCCTGGCTGTGGTGGCATGGTATATCTGGTGAGCGCTTGGTAAGCAACTGAGGACCAAGGAAATGCGAAGTAGACGGACGTGTTGGATAGTGTAGAACGAGAGCTTTACGCTGGGTTGGAAGGAGGTAAGTTCTTTTTTGGTTCGCTAGAAAGGGAAACTGATAGTAGCCGATCAATATGATGTAATAGGCTATAGCCTCAGCAGAACACTTTCACATGGGCCTAGCATAGCCGTCCTTGTCTATAGGACATGTCACTGATTGCTAGTGACTTGTAGCCCGCTCGATAGCTGTGCGGGCCACGTCAGTGCTCGGCGTATCATATCAATGGTGCTCGCTGATGCCGCTCGCATTGCGCATCCCATCAGGGATTGGCTGCTAAGAATATGACATCGTTCCTGTGAGTGTGACCTTGGACCGTGGATACCACTCCAACCACCGGTATATAATTCGATGGGCAGCAAAATATCCAAACATTCCCGAGCCCCCAAACCACACGCAAACATGAGTCTCTGCAAGCACTGCATCCAAGGTACCCTTATAGCCAATCGTCCATCGCAATCACTGATCGTGAACAGGCGTACGCCACGAGGGCGAGCCTCAGGGTACGTTTTGATCTTCTTATTCGCCATGTCGCACGCTCTCATGTCTCCGCAGGAAAACTTGAGAAAATCGGTGGAGTCCCTTGCTACGTCGCCACTCCTACCATCGACTACCCGAAGGACAAAGTCGTCCTCTTCCTACCGGACGTCTTCGGTATCGAGCTCTCTAACGCCCAGGTACGTCCATTCTAACATGTCCCCTACATTACTAAACCATTACATACAACAGCTCCTCGCTGATGACTTTGCACTAAATGGCTTCAAGGTCTGCACCCTAAGCACATGTTCACAATCAAAGAATTTAATGTCGTTATACAGGTCGTCGCGATCGATTACCTCAACGGAGATGCCATTCCACCTGATGCCATGAACGTCAGTCCCACCTACTACTCTCCTTTACGTTACAGACTCTAATACCCTGCATCCACCCACAGGACGGCAAATTCGACTTTATGGCATGGCTCGCCAACCACGGCTCCGACAAGACCCGCCCACCCCTCGACAAAGTAATCGCTGCTCTCAAAGAGCAGGGCGTTACCAAGTTCGGAGCGACCGGCTACTGCTTCGGCGGTACGTCCCCGTGCCCCATCCGTTCTTCTTCTAACTAATCAACCACACGCCCCAGGTCGCTACACCTTTGACCTCGCATTCGACAACATCATCCAATGCGCCGTTGTCGCCCACCCTTCGCTCTTGCAAGTCCCCCAAGATCTTGAGGTAACAGATTTTCGTCCTCCATAGCGTTGATACCATCTGAGACGCTTCCTTCTAGACTTACCTTGCTAAATCGACAGCCCCTCTCCTGATCAACTCCTGCGAGGTCGATCAGATGTTCCCCGTCGAGTCCCAAGCAAAAGCAGATGAGATTCTCGGCGGTGGGAAATTCGTCCCAGGATACAAGCGCGAGTACTTCGCGGGTTGCACACACGGCTTCGCTGTCCGTGGGGACATGACTAACCCAGCGGTCAAGGCTGGGAAGGAAGGCTCGTTCAAAGCGACTGTGGAATACTTCCTAGCGCATCTGTGAGCCATAGTGTCTATTTACGATATGACATGTACTACCAATCCAAAATTGTACAACATGTCGATTCTCGAATCAAGAAATAGTTCATACATTGATTGCGCGCTGTTAATTTAATACACAAAAAAGCGCTTCCATCCCAAGGCCAGGCTAATGATGGAACAGCCTAAGCGACGTGTGTGCAAACACTATCTCATGTTCATCCGCAGCTTTGATACACTCCTCATCCATCACACTCCCACTAGGCGCAGCCAAATACCTCACCCCGCTCTTCCTCGCCCGATGCACATTATCCGCAAACGGGAAAAACGCATCGCTCGAACACGCAACCCCATCCAAGCCTCTCGCCCACTCCCTCCTCTCATCCTCACTAAGCGGCTTCGGCACCTCCTCAAATTGGCCCTCCCATTGCGCACGCTCCCCGCCTTCTAGGACCTCCCCACTGACGAACAAATCGATGGCGTTGGCTTTTTCGGCGCGCTTGACGCCTTTTTTGAATGGGAGGGAGAGGACGCGGGGGTGGTGGCGGAGCCACCAGATATCGGCTTTTGACCCTGCGAGACGCGTGCAGTGGATGCGGGACTGTTGCCCTGCGCCTAGGCCGATGATGGCTCCGTTTTTGGCGTATGAGACGCTGTTGGACTGTGTGTACTTGATCGCTAGGGTGGCGACGATGAGGTCCGTTAGTGCTTGTTGTGGGAGCTAAATGTGAGAAGTTATCATTATCATTATCATCCTGCACGAGGCAAGGAGAAGAGGGCGTACGTCTTTGTTCTTGGTGACGATGTTTTCAAAGAGCTTGGCGTCGATTTTGACGTCGTTCCTGCGCTGCTGAAGGCTGACCCCATATACTTGGCGCGTCTCCACCTCCGGGGGCACGTAGGACGGATCCATCTTTTCGTGAACGTCTGTCAGCAAAACAAAATCGCAGTACGGGGTTTTGGTATTGTACCTCGAGAACGCAGTATTTTCCTGCCTTTTTCTTTTTGAGAACGTCCAGCGCCTCGGGGCTGTATCCAGGCGCGATGATCCCGTCCGAGACTTCTCGGGAGATGATTCGGGCGGTGGCGAGATCGCAGGGCGCAGAGAGCGCGATAAAGTCTCCGAAGGACGACATGCGGTCGGCACCTAACAGAAAACATCAGTTGCATTATCATACTTCATCAAACCACTCACCTCGAGCACGGGCATAGGCGCATGCCAAAGGCGTCAGGGGTTCTTTGAGGTCTTCGACGCCGTATACCTGCTTCTCCGTAGCGTCAAGTTCCAAACCGACAGCTGCACCAGCAGGGGAGACGTGTTTGAACGAAGCAGCGGCAGGGAGGTTCAGGGCCTCTTGCAGTTCCTTGACGAGCGCATAGGAATTGAGGGCATCCAACAGATTGATGTAGCCCGGGGATCCGCTCAAAACTATGCGACCCCAAAAAAGGTTAGCCCAAGGGGTGAAAGAAAAGAAGAAAAGAACGAAGCAACACACCCTTGAACGGCAATTCCCCCTCCGACACAAACGTCTGCGCCGGTTTCTGATGAGGATTCGCACCATACCTAAGCACCATCCTCTGCACGGTTCCGCTCTCAGGCGTCGACGCATACTGTTCCCTGAAATACCCGCTAATCGCCTCATCATACTTCGCAGTCATCTCAAACGCCTTCAAAGCAAGCCCGCTCCTCAAAGCCTGGCCGACATCCCCCTGGCCCTGCTTCAAAGCGTCCAAGAACGCGCTGTAGTCTGTAGGGTCTGAGAGGACGGAGACGCGTTCGTGGTTCTTGGCCGCTGCGCGAAGCAGCGTGACACCCCCGATGTCGATCTCTTCGACGGCGTCTGCGAGCGTGCACCCCGGCTTGGAGATGGTGGATGTGAAGGGGTAGAGGTTGCATACGACGATGGAGATGGGGGATATGGATTGCGATTTGAGATCTTCTTCGTCGGAGGGGATGGATCGCGCGAGGATGCCTTTTTTTGTTGTGTCGTTCATTGGGGCACGATGAGGAAATTATGGAGTGAATGCTTACCACCGTGGACGGCAGGGTGAAGAGTCTTCACCCTGCCTCCGAGCATCTCCGGGGCCTTGGTGATGTCGGAAACATCCCTAGATACCAGTTCGATGAGGATGAGTAGATAGATCAGGCAGCACTCACTGGATGGGTATCCCGGCCTCTCTGATCTTCTTGGCGGTGCCTCCCGAACCAAGGAGACGGACTCCATCACCATGAAGTCCTTGTGCGAGATCGAGGAGATCGGTCTTGTCGTAGACCGACAAAAGCGCTGTTGCGCATGGTTAATACTGAAATCTAGATGAAGGTGGGCGACTTTCTCGTACCAATGGGTTGGGACATTGCTGTCGTGGTCGTGGTTGGGTTGGTATAAGAAAATCAAATGTGATGAATGCGACGATCTACCCCGATCAAAATTGTCTCAGGTTCATCTTATCTTAACTTACGAGCTTTCCCAATCACCAAACCGTGCAAACGGCGATCCAAGTAGATTCGGCCAATCCCCGACTCCGGTGGAACAGGGAAAATATCGAGAAAAAAGCAATGATTATATATGAGCTTTGTCTTGTATTCGCTGACATGGATGCGGGCACCTTTCTCGTTGCGCACGTCAGGACTCTCCACAGTACTACGCGGAGTCGGGGAAAAGCAACGCCGCCCCCGTGTGATTTGCCACTCAGGCACTCAACTCACTCGATGAGTCAAGATAGTCAAGACAACAGGGCAACGGGCACCTCCAGTGCAAATGTGGTATGGAATTTCACTTTTACGACTACTCGTTTTGAGCAATGGTATATCTCTGCAGCTGTCATCTTGCAATTGGTCGGGTCCTATCTGGTCGGTTTGCGACATCGGGGGCGAAGACATTGAGGGCCATGATTCCTCTCGAGGCGCTCTGACTGTACGTACTGTCCGTCTTGATCACTATCTTGAATTTAGACCACGGCCATAGGGCGAAAACCGACCAATTCTGGAACCATTCGACTCTGAATATGCCTCCTCCCACCCTCACGATACACGATTATCTGTTAACATGTGTCCAGTTCAAGATTTGGGTCCTGTTGTCGATGACTCGGATGATTATACCTCCAGCTTACGTCCCCTGGTCGAGTATATGGAAGGTAATAACTTCGACTTGCGAGGAATAAGCGTCTTCCTCTCCTCTCCCTCCCCGATAGTGCAGCGTGCAGCTCTACAATTGCTCGAGCATGCTGCAGCATGGGAGAGTAATAACTTCGCTGAATGTATGTCAGCGACCTTCGGTCCAGTAGCTAAGCTACTCGATTCCCAAGACTCTGAAGTACGCCTCGCGGCCTTGGATACCCTGAAACTTTTCCTGGCATCTTCACGCGCCACTGACATCGTCAAGCCAATGATGCCTCGCCTCGTTGACGCTCTCCTTGACAATCTCAGCTCCCCTGATGATCTGGCTCAACTGGCTTCTGTGGAATTGCTTGATGCTGCTGCGCGATCCGAAGACATCCTTGTCGGGTTCGCCACCGTCGTTTCGTGTATCTCCGACATTCTTCCCACCATGCCAACTGCTACCCAAGTCACTGCGCTCAGAGTCCTAGAGGTTAGCGCGAAGTCAAATGCACCTGAACTTATCAAGGCCGTTGCAGAGACATTTCAATCTTTTGAACAGTCTCTCTTCTCTCCCGAAACTACGGTTCAAATCGCTGCACTGAAAGTATTAGCAGCCGGTGCGGGGACAAACGATCCTGAGCTAGCAGGCGCTGTCAAGGCTATTTTACCAGTTCTTGAGATTCTGTCTTTTGACGAATCCGACGTTTGGAACGCTGCAGGAGAAGTACTGACAGCGGCCGCCGATAATAAGCTGCTGAGTGACGCAAATGCGACCATTTTGCCGACTGTTCTTCCTTCATCTTCTGATAAAACCAGAATTCGGAGTACATTTCAAAAGAAATTACAAGCCTCTCGGTCAGTCGGTCACCCTCGTTCAGACGTTGAAGCAAGCACATCCAGCACGGAAATGTGGACCTGGAACACCCAATCGAGCTCTTTGCCGACTCTTCTGCCTTCATCTTCCGATAAAACCAGAAATCGGGTTCCTCCGTTTCAAACGACATTACAAGCCTCTCGGTCAGTTGGTCACCCTCGTTCAGACGTTGAAGCAAGCACATCCAGCACTGAAGTGTGGACCTGGAGCACCCAACCGCGCTCTCGCGCACAACGCAGGCTCATCGAGCTCATATACGATCGAACGGGAAAGTATGCCAACTGGAATCCATCCTCGGAGATTCGAGTACGTGTTATCAATTCATTACGTTTCATCTGTTACATATCAACGATGGACAGGTTGGGTCATACGGAAGGATCGACAGAGAGACGGGCAGCTTGATCGTCATAGGTAGCATCTATGACGATGATTTTAAACAAAACCTCGTCGACGCAGGCATCGACCTCGACTCCGGCGAGCATCATCCAGAAGAGACTCCAGACGAAGCCGACTTCATCGCCTCGTCTAAAAACGTCAAGAAAGTCGAAGCGAACCTCGAATCTACTGCGTGAGTTGGTAATCTCGAGTTTGTTCATCTTGCTCATCCCGATCGAGTAGAGAAGTCCCTGGGTTTGACAATGCCTTTCTCAAAGGGACATGGGAGTTCGAGAAACACACCACCGGGGCTCTCTTGCTCATGCATAGCCCTCGCATGCGGTATATTACTTCAGATACCCTTGGGAAGCTCTCAACAATTAGGCTTCTTCGAGACATGCATCTCGTCACAAAGGTGTTTTATTGTCCTGCATACTTCATGTATCTCTCAGATAAAAGTGTGTGCACTATCCCGAAGTAATTAATGTATACTCATCCAAGTGCAGGTGGAGAAAAGGTCTCGATCGCTCTTCTAGGCTCTGCCCCTGTTCCAGGGGCCCAAGGCGTCACTGTTGATGGGATTGCTCCTATGACCTGGTGGAGCAACACACAGCCTGGATCATCACGCCGTGGATGCAAGACAGAGCATTGCTTCACCCCTCTGTACGACCTTAAGCATGTGAGGCACCTCCGTCACTATTGGCGATCGTCGCCATCCCCAGAACGCAGAGGCGAAGATTTGTGAGGACCCTATTTACTTCCTTGAGGCGATGTGTTGGCTAACTGAGGGGCATGGTAGATGAGTTACCCGTGAGCGCCTCTCGACGAGGATGGCAATGACATGCCGGTATACGTATCAGTGAGTATCATATCTCGCGGGCTAAATCCTGTAATTAACTCCTTGCGCAGACATCAGGGAGCAGTGACGAGGAGTTCGACCCTGAATAAACTGGCGAAGGCAGTGGGGGACTACTGTCTCGATATCAAAATACCAGCTCGTCCCTTCTACCCACTGTACATTAGCAGTTTTCGTGTTGGGGACGAGGTTTGTTCATATTGTGATACCACCAACACTTTCATACGGACTTTTACGATTTGCTCTCGATACAACAATATATCGCTCTGGGGTTATATCATGTGTATGTTTGAGGGCCAGACAGACGCTATCTAAAGCTGCAGGTTGTGATGCTTCAGCCAATCACCCGCCACTGGGAGATGTCATTGGGGATGATGCTATGTCTGATCAAAGCAGCTTGCTCGTGAACATCTAACTGAGCCTCCTCGTTGACTTGAATCGCAAATCTTGTGAACTTGATATTGATATACGTATACAACCTGTGCGTCCGCTGCAGAAGTCATTATGCTGAGTCGGACGGGTGGGACAAATGAGATGACATCTGACTCCAGAAAGTATCAAGTCAAAAGTGATTCAATAAGATGATCATGATCAGGTATTACGGGTCAGGCAGTAAGGGGAGAACACGAGACTATCGTGGAACCCTCTTGCGCCGCTGTGCACTTTCATGACGGCCATAGGCCACGAAAAGATGGTTTGCGAGTCTTTGGCAGATACTCACTCTCTGGGATGCATATATCTCATAATGAATGAATGACAGCGGGTGGGTCTGTGAATAGCAGTAGGGAAAAGGGACGGTGTCAGAGTGGCGAGAGGTGTTCCGGTGTTGGTATAGCAGAAAAGCATTGGAGGTGAGTCGTGGTGAAGCATGGTGAGCGCTGGGCAGCGCAAAAAGAATCGACAGAAACATCGTACAATCTCCGACTCGGAGCTGAGAATCGCAAACCTAGGTAAGATACTCTATATATACACAGCTCTAACGCGGTTCAGTCCAACACCGGAATAGATTGAACTATACAGATAAAATGTGAGACGAGTATAAAGAAAGTGAATACAGTGCGCACCTATTTGCTGGTGACCATCCACCGCCTTAGAGCGACGCATCGCAAGGTAAGTTCTGAGCAGGAGAATCCGTTTTCTGAGAGTATCGAGCGCGCCCGTCCCACCATTAGTTCTGCATCACTTAGCCTCTTCCACGCCTTCGCGGCTTTAAGACGATTGTATTCGATCCAAGCGAGGTCCTTGGCAATGAGGCGGTCTGCAAGCTGAGCTTCCGCTCTCTGTACTTCACGCTCTGCACGTACAAGTGCTAGTAAATATTTTGCTTCTTCGACATCTTGCGGAGGACTTTCCCTTGCCCCGGTGGTAACTGATGGAAGGTCCTTGGACAAAGATAGCTATCATAAAACGGTGTGGATTGAATATTCATTTACTCATGAAAGGTTGCAATAACCGATGGGAATGGTCTGTTGTGGTTGTACTACGGTTATACTATTCGGGATTTGCCGCAAAGACTGCGAGTTCAAACATCCTCCGATCATCCGCGAGGCCTGGATGGTCATTCTCAAGCAATTGGCATCCCCTGCCAATCTTGCGGGAAACACTTCAAACATAATACTCGCGTACTAGCCAACCTACATCCCGATGCAACAAGAAACGTCGTAGTTTGCGACTCGTCCGAATATCCTATTCTGACTCGGATGCTATGGGACAAGGCCGCAGAAACCGTCAAAACCGCCCTAAGCCGACCGGGAGTCGTAATAGTGGCATTGAACATGATGCGGCCTTCGATATCTATCAGAACAACGGCGATAACGACCGATTTTCTTTCAACGTGGACAACCTTGGTGATGCCAGTCAGAGTTCAGCAGTTGGAGGGGGGGTGGAGAGAGGGCAGGCAGTCGAATAGTTTCTGCTTGGATACTGCATCGTAAAGGCTGACCACCATGTCGTGTATGGAATAAAAGAAGATATGTCCGCGGTTCGAAGATGATCCCTTTTACACTTCGGCAAAATTGCTTGAAAATCTCAAACGTGCTATCGGGCCGCGGTGCACACGGCAAAGGATGGCCATGCAGTATGGTCTGAGTAATATCGTCTATGAGAATAGAACCACTAGAGGCATTCCATCATGAAGCTGTCGGATATTGTCACAATTTGCCACTACTCGTGATTTCTGGCATCGAAATACAGTGACGGCCGTCAAAATGAGATTCAGGTATGCCGTGCCGTAAACGCAACTTCATATCACACCCCAATAATACGTCTCATGAGCGGGTGCGGGTACCTCATCACCACCACGGATGGCAACCCCTTCCATCCCACCAGTACACACAAGCCGGATCACTCACAACAAGCACAGCTCTCGCCATCCATGCACCATTGTAAACCTTTTCGATCCACCACAGAAGCACAAGATGGCGCATAAACCCGCGCGCACGCACAGTGCACACACCCAGTCCCACCCTCGCATGTACACCAAAGACCATTCCAGCAAGAATACGTACCAACCACCCTGTCCTTACTGTGCAAGCTTCGCCCAGCACAAAGAAGGGCACTAAAGAGTGCCGTGCATACACTCATCCCGGCATGATTAAACGAATGCAGTCCGCCTTCAAAGCCGGGGTTGCCTCTCTTACACCTGCGGCCCTCTCTGATTCAGCACTGGGTGTCTGGCCTTCTGGCTAGTGAGCTATATTCACTGCATGTCGATGTGTGCTTTCTGACGCATACTTTCCTACAGTACTTGGCGCTGGTAAATGATGGTACGGCAGTTAGTACGCGATGACGAGGACATTCTGAATGACCCCCAAATATCATGTCATTTACGATGCCGGTGCGTCATCAACACGCGCTACCATCGTTTCGTATTGGCCTCGCAAATGGTGGGCTTCCATTGCCCTGCATTATCCTGAAAATATCGGCTGACGCTCAGACGCTAGTATAGGAAATATTTCATCTATTATTTTGACCAGCGGCGGTTCACGCACGCCTATGGTTCAAGCTGCTCTGAAAGCAGCTGTTGACAAGTAAGCTTTTCGTTCTACGTACCTTTCTGATTGCCCATCCCCGGTTTTCAAACTCTCCTAACAGCATTACATCTATAGCTCAA